>JAKSZP010001894.1:0-56077 GCA_022478985.1 Massospora cicadina | reverse complement strand
CAAGTGGGTTATAGCACACTGACAACTTCCGTTGGCCAGAGTTTAAATTTTCTCATTGATTTCATTTTCCCAATTGACATGATTTCAGGTTTTTAATTTTAATTTCGCAATTTCCTCATTCAGGCTAGTAGCTTGTAGTTGCAAGGTGGAAATCACTTGGTCCTTTTCTTTCATTGCCTTCTTGCACTGGTTCAATTCTCCATGGAGATTAATTTTTGACTCTTTAATAGCATTAACATCATCATTGAGATTATTAATCTATAGATTAAGATGATCAATAGAGTCTTCAGTTTTCGCCCATTGGTCCTCAAACTAGGTTTGCCAGTTATTTGATTTTTCTGGTGTATTCATCCTTCATCTTCGAAATTTGGGCGCTCAAATGTTGAAACTGGTCACCATCTGCGGTACCAGCCATGAGCACCATTTGTTAAATTTTGGGCTTTGTTCTGATGGCTGGTTCTTCATCAGGTGTGAAATGCAGTTTCATGTGTCAATTGTGTGAGGACAATAGCCAGGATAGTGATTTAGAATTTAAAATATAACTTTTTGGTAGTACTTAAATTTTATACCCTGTAGTTTACTTGGACAATGGCACGCCGCCCTGATCTTACTGATCCCAAGTAAATACTGACTAGTACAAATTAAAATACTAAACGAAAAAAGTTTACAAATTAAATTATAAACTTAATCCAGTAGTTGAATATATTTTATTAGTGTCAGCTTAAGGGTTGTTTATAGGGTTTGATGTTCACCACATCTTACCCATGACGTCTCATTTTCAGTGGCATTTGGCCACATAAAAAAGTTGTAAGAACGTCTACAAATACTTTGACTCAGGGCATCATGCTCAGCCTCAGGGTCATAGTAAACACCATAATCACTCTCAAGATGGCGTTTTGGACATGTCTTTAAAATAGCTGAACTGATTCACTTTCACATGTAATTGGCAGCACATACCAAGGCGATTCATACCACTAGTTAGTAATTAATTCAATCAAAAACTCGGCTGACATTAAAAACTAATTTTGACATAGACCAACAAAGCCCACGTGCCCAAGTCATTAAGTCAAAACTTAATCTAAGTCCGACCACCATCAAAGCCCTCAAGCCCATGTCATCATAGTCAAATATTATTAATTGAAATCGCTATGCCACAAATCCCAAGTTCAGATATACTTAGGATACACCTGATCCAAATTGCTGATATCTGATATGATCAAATATCCAACAATTAGGTCCAGTCAATTACTCAACACCTGCTCTTTAGTAAAGAATATTAGAGCATTGATTTTACCAACAGACTCCCTTCCACAACTACCTCAGTGGCAATCTTGATAATTTATATTCATATTGTATATCATATATATTATTTATACTAATACCAATATAGTAAAATAGCTCACTATTTTATTGCCCCTTTATATTTGTTTTTAAGGCGGTCTAAACCAGTACAAATATCACCTCTCTCTTGATTGGCTGAACCTGAATAAGTCAAGATTAAGTGCAAGTTTGATTGACATCCTGCTTAGCTACAAACAAGTCACCATTCATTTTGACTTACTCACGATAACTCAAGAGGAATTATCTTATCTTCAACTGATTAGATGAATCATAGGAAGCCGCAAGAAGGTGCCAAGCTTGTTCAAACTCTGATTGGCTCTGAACAAGCTGCCATTTATTTCTTCTTGCCAGCAACTCTTAAAGCAATTAATGACATTTAAATTACATTAATTTAGATCAAAATGTAATTATAGCAACTATCATGTATAGGCTGGTTCAAATCCCTAAAGTGTATTCCCACAATCTTAATATGATGATTAATAATAATTGTCATGATGTTTCCCAAAGTCTTGATTCTTGAGCTAACAAAGTATCACAAAGTAATGGGACCATCTAGTACTAAAAAAAAGTATCACAAAGTAATAAAGAATTAAGAAGCTATGAATCCTTTATGCTTTTCCACTGATTTCCCATTTGTTAGGAATTTCAATATGCCCACATTACCCAGATTAATAGAATATAACAAATCTGCTTATCCACTAGGGGATGAGGCCTGCTAGTGGTTTTGTGAATTATCAATTACATAAAAACTTTGTCTAGAAAAGTATTCCTAGTGAATATATAGTAATTTGCTGGGTTTTGATCTGCCAAATTGCTAAAGTTTTCATGGATGTGCCTGACAATAACAAGTGATTAGTTGTCAATTTTATTATTAATTATTTAATTAGCTTATAAAAGTCATAGGTCTTATTGACAACTGACCAAGGGGATTATGAGTTTCTAGGCGATTAATGATACATGTGATAAGCAACTTGAAAGTAACCTTTTAGATATTGCGACCTGGTGTTTATAAATAAAAGTGCCATTACCTAAGCAGGTTGTTAACCTAATAAGGATGACATGCTGGGGTTGAGCAAAGGCGTTGGGACACCTCCCTCAACTCAACCCAGAAGAAATCACATTATAGGTCAGCAGCAGAATCTAACTAAACTGATGAGAAAATTAATTGGTGAGCGTGACTTTTGATGGTTAATTTGTAGGTGTCAGCTGCCGTTTGCAATTTTGGTGCCAACAGAAGAGTTTGGCGCCAAATTCCTATGAGTCCCTTACATTTTGTTAGATAAAGCAGATCCATAGAAACTTATCTAATTATGGTAATTTAAACTGTCATTGAATTTATTGTATAATTTACTCTTGGGAATAGAGTGGAAGGATAGGATATACTTTCTCTATCTTAATGCTGTCAAGATCTCTACAGACTCTGCGTTAAGAGTGAGAAGAACCTCTGAGCCTAATACTAGGTTCAGCTCTACCCTAAGGAAGAGTCAGAGGGAGAAGTTCCCTAAGGTTACAGAAGTACTTCAAGGATTAGGGAAAACACAAGTTTTATTGTTGGACCCAATATTCAACTTGGCTGTGAGAAATTCATCTAGAGTAATAGTATTCAAAATAAAACCACCCTTTTCAAGTAATTACTATAAACAATTTTACAAAGAACATATCAGAATCCTGTGAAGTTAACAGGAGAGTTAAAGTTAGCCACAATCCTGCAAGTTTAAAGAGTACACAGCTCTCAAAGGGGTAACATTTGGTGCTCACTACAGGCAATAGTTAGGTTTTAAGCCAAATCTAATAGAACGTATCAACAGTGTCTTATAATAATATACTAAGGAAGCTCTGAAAGGGACTAGAAAGCATTAATAAGAATGCACTAAACTTGGCGTCACAGGCTGATTTTAATACTTTGGAGCATGGGTGAAAAAAGCTGAGGAAGAGGTTGAGCAAGTTTTAAATAGTCAACAACATTGACTTTTATGGAAAGGTCACCTCCTAGAAAAGAAAAGAGACCAAATTAATTAAAGAAGTTGCTTTAATAAGACAGAGAAATAAGTGGATAGAGGACCTTATACCAGATTCATGATGATATGGCGCATATGTTGAATCACATAGAGGAACTTGAAATTTAAAATTGTGATTACGCTCATTTGGAGGCAAACAAAGTCAAAGGTGTTTCTCAAAATACCAGTTGGGAGGTCACAACCATCGTGAAACTTGCTAGTATTTTACTGCCATATCATAGATGACTCCAAAAGTTACTTCTATTGTTGATCGAGATGTTAGGCAGGAATCCTCTGCCAGCAGAGCAATGGAGAAATTTCGGAATATTCCATAATTACCCAAATTTACCAGGATAATGCACCAGCGTTTTCTTCCTATTTGAGATGATAATGTTCAGATATGGTGATAGACAGAAGGCAGTTACCGTGATAAACTGCCTAGAAACCATTGTCAGAATCTGATGTTGCCCCATCTAGATAGTGTAATAGATTAGTTTGTCTCAATTGTCGCATATTGGCTCAGGTTTAGATTTTCTGAATCCAAGTCAAATCGTTTTAAAAAGATTTTTAGTTTGGTTGGTTTATGGGCGCTGGGTTGTGCCTCACGCAAATTGTTGATTAGGCTCATATGAGCTTAATCTATACTTTGGGTGAAGCCCCCAAAGGGAAGCCATAAAAAGGCGCACCTGTCAGTTCTGAAGTGAGCTTTGGAATTTTGCCTCTAGCTTTCCCTCCCTGGGGAGCATTGTCAGTTTCTCCCCAGAAAAGATCTGTTTGGCAGTCCCCTTTTTATCTCCTGAATGAAAAATTGTTTTGGTGTTTGCTTGATTCACTTACCTTATAATCTTTTTCAGAATCTGGATTCAAAGTGTTTTTGCGTGGTTGGGTCAGACCAACCACAATTCAGTTATGCATAACTAACTCAATGTAGCGAATTTTTGGCACTGTCAGTGCTCAAACCTGTCCCCTACTCAAAGTTGGTCTGCTTTGGTGCCATCAGTGCGCCAAAGCATCATTTACTTTATAGCATTCAGAACTGGTATTTTCCAACTAATACAAACAGGGACAAATGGACATATAATGAATCCAAAGAATAATTTATGACAGATTTTAGTAGCCTTACGTGGATGTCCAACCATAAAAAAGGAGAATATAAACATTAGAATCTTAAAAGAGGATATTAGCAGCTTTCACTGACAAAATCTACCAGGAATCGCTAATCCTGGCCAGTGCAAAAAATTATCAGATTTTGATGATGAATTTTGAAATAAGCGCACTTTGCCCTAAGAGATTTTCGTCATACAATGGCTTCTCCGCTTGTGCCCCAGATGTCCACACTAACAGATGGTGGATCATCTAAAGATAGTAGGAGCAACCTTTGAAGCACATAATCAAACTTTTAGGGCCATTCCTGTTAGAAAACAGAATACAAGGAATTTGGTGAGCCTAAATAAAGAATAACAGGAGTGGATCATAATGGGAAATAAGGCCAAAAGCCAAAATGGGTGGAAAAGACTCAGATCTGCTGCCACCATTGTGGAAACCCTAGACATTTTGCCACTCGTTGTTGAAGAAAGATTACTAAAGAGCAAATTTCTCTTGTCCAGACTAAAGAGAAGGAAACAGTCAAGATTCAGGAAAAGTTCCCAGTCTAGATAGGGAATAATCTAGCACTGCAATCAAATCAGTTTCCCTAATATATTGGACAACAAACAGTATATTTCTGATTTATTTGTAAATGAAGAAGCACATAAACCGCTCTACCAGGTGGTTAATTTGGACATAAACGACATTGCCCAAGCAAAAGTGAAGGTTATTGACCCCAAAGCTGTAGAAGTTGCTCAGCCATATGATCGTCAGCTAGTTTAAAAGATCATATCCATTGAAAGCACAGAAGTAATGCTCAAGATGAGACTTGACGAGGTGAACATATCTCTGCCTATTGGAGCAATCAAGGAATCATTCCCTGATTTATCTGCACAATTAATTCAAACTCTTGATTTGGCAATTAATGCCATTATTCACTAAGTAAACACTTTATTCTAATATTCTTAGTTACTTATGCGGTTTATATTGAACTGCTTAAGGTTATGGGCAATAATAAACAATGGAGTTCCCATAAATATCGTTTCACCAGCCTAGTCAAAACAAATGAAGATTTTGCCAAAATTTAGAGCACTAGAAGGCATATGGAACTTCTGTACCATATTTAACAATATTCTGTGGAGCCTACAGTGTGCTACCACTTCAGTTCAGATTTCTGATGGTATCAGCTCCCTTATAGTGTTGGCTAATAAAAAACAATATACTCATTGTGATGAAATTCCTGTAAAAATGGTGTAAAATGTGATTTTTGAGGAAAATACCCTGACAATTATGGGGTAAACCTTACTATTGTTATACCAGTGGAAAGGTAAAATGCAACTGACAAAGAAGAACAATTTTTTTAATTTAATTTATAATGACAGCATCATTCACATTCATTACAAGTTGGTTGGATAAAAATGGAGGGAAATGCGGAAAGAGATCCTGTAAAATTGTCAGATACTTTTAAGGATGAAAATGACAAATATGATTCCACTGGGAATGCAAATCATAATTAGCACAGGGCTAATGCTAGAAATCCCAGAGCAATATATAAAGAAGTTTTTGGCCCATGAATAAATTGGGGCTTAAGCCAGGGGTAGCACTGGGGATTATAAAAACCAAGCCATGGCGAAATAAGAGTGCTACTGGCCAAGCTTAGTGAAAAAAAAATAAAATAGAGAAAAATCAAGTCAACACGCTTTTGATTCTAGTCCTGGTGGCAGAAAACAATAAATTTTATTACTTTAGAATTTTAACTGAGATGAGATTACTGGCTGATGCTACCAAAAGTGTCAACATTCTGGCGATCATAAAAACATACTGGTTGATTTATCATAGTGAAAGAAAGAAGAGGTTCTCCATTTATTCAAAAGTAATGGATGATATTTTCCCAGGATGATGACAACCTCAGATATGCTAAAATGTGATCCATAAGGTCAACACTGGGGAATATCCACCAATACAGATGAGACCTGTCTGCAATTCTAAGGCTGCTGAAGCAGTAGTCAGTAATAAGATTAACAAGTTAGTTGAGCATGAGCTCCTCAGCCCATCGTTGATTCTATAGAAGAGTCCAATCATAATTGTAAAAAAGGATGGATCACACGGAGTGGTGATAGGGGAGGGTGCCCAGTGGTATAGTACGTGCTCACTACCACTGCCTCCCCAAGTTTGATCTCAGTAGATGAAATTTGGGTGGTGGATAATTATGACTGTGTTGGCGTTGCGCACCAATGCCCCAAACCAGGATAGCAAATAGCAAGGCAGTCTGAAGAGTTCCTGGACTATCATGAGCCATGCATGTAGGTTTTCAGGTTTTATCATCCTTTCCCATTTCTTCAATTCCCCTCAATCAGTGCAGTATTGTCCCAGGTCGCCCACCTCAAATAAAATTCAAAATTCAAATTGAGTGATCAGTTGAAACCAAATGAATAAAGTCACAAAAAAAGGATTTTCATCTGCTGCCAAGGATCAATGACATGTTAAATAACCTTGGAGACGCCAAGTACTTTTTGGTAATGGACTTGATTTCTGGTATATTGAAAGATTGATTTTCCAAAAAAAAGATCTGAGAAATTTTCTATAATCACCTATTAGGACTATACCAGCCAACCAGAATATCCCAGAGATTGAAAAAACACAGGCAACATTCCAAATAGCAATGAATTCTATCCACTTTGAACAAAGTTATCATGAGTTTTGGCATACTTGGATGATACCAGCATAATCAGCAGGACCTTCCCTAATCACCTGGAGCACTTAGAGGAAGCGTTCAAGCGCCTGGCGATAGTGAACATAAAGATCAGGCAAAGGAAATGTCGTTTCCTTAAGAAAGAGATTGAGTATTTGGGGTTTATGATAAACTACAGCGGATTGAACCTCAGCCACAGAATATTGCAGCCATTAATTGGATGTCAATCCTGAACAGCGTTCAGGATATACAAAAATTTCTTGGGATGGTAGGCTACTATTGCTAATTTATTAAGGATTTCGCCAGAATCGCTGAAACATCATTACCTATTGAAGGAACCAAAAAAGGATTCATGTAGAAAATTGAGTCCCAATATTAGTATGATGAGTTACGCCGATATTTGATGACTAATCCTGTTCTATAATACCTTAATTTCGATCAAGAATTCATCATTCAGACTGATGCCTCGTTAATGGCAATTGGCGCTGTTTTAAGTCAAGTAGATGATGATGGGGAAGAACATCTGGTGGCATATAAATGCAAAGCACTAGAGACAGTGGAAAGGAACTACACTGTGACAGAGGACGAATCTCTTGCAGTGATTTATGCCTGCAAGCAATTTTGAGTGTATATTCATGGGGCACAGTTTAAAGTGTGACTGACAACTTTTCTCTATGCTGGCTCCATAGCCTGAAGGAACAAGAGGGGCAAATAGCCCGATGGACTTTGGAAAAACAAGTCTATGATTTTGAGCTAGTACACCAAGCAGAAGCAGCACATCAAAACGCTGACAAATTTCAATTTTACCTGCCGTTCAAGTTGTCTTTCATCAAAATGATGAGCTATTCCAGAAGATTATTGAAGGAAATATTAGGTATGAGCGCCAAAAAAATAAAGGTACGCTGAAGAAAGTGATGGAAAACACTAAAACTAAGTATAGACAGTGTCAGGGAGGATACCCCAGTGGTAGAATATGGACCCTCTACCACTGCCTCCCTGAGTTTGATTCCAGTACAGGAATTTTAGGTAGGGGACAACTATGACTGTGTTGGAGTTGTGCACCAATGCCCCAAACCGAGATAGTGAATAGCAAGGTGGTCCATGGAGTTCCTGGCCTATCATACACCATGCATGGAGGTTTTCTGGGTTTATCCTCCTGTCCCATTAATTTGAATCCCCTTCAATCTTTATCAGTGCAGTATAGTCCCCAGGTTGGCCCACCTTAAATATATAAAAAGAATGGACAGTGCTGTATTTCTGATTTGACTGGATGATAAGCCCTAAGTTGGTACAGCTGAATGGATAGAATCCGCTAAGCCTGAGTATGAGTAAAAATTTTAGAGCACATTGAGATGAGGCAATATTAAATTAGAGTAGATGGTTATTGGATCGCTTCTATATGAGGTGATTAGGAGATATTGATGTACAATGAATAGTTGGTAAATTGTTTCAAATTAGATGATTAATAATTTATTGAATGAAGAATTTCCAGAACCAATGAGATATGACGAACTGAATTATCAAGCCAAAGGAAATGGTATCATCCAAAGTTGCTGAGATAGAGGCGAGATGAGATGATTGACAGGTGAGGTTGTTGATAGTTTAGAGTGAGCGGAACTGCGAGGATCTGCTGTATTTTAGTACGTTAAATAAAACAATGTCATTGGAGCAATAGCTCTATATTTATTAAAAGTTTATACCTTGTTTTGGGGATGGCGATTGTCATATCATTGGTCCTATTGCTCTGTGGGCTGAACTCTGTGCAAAACCCATTTAGCATATCTCTGAGATACTGCCAAATTTATAACATTTGTGCTCACTACAGGAGGCCAATTTATCAATCACACAAAATATATCTCCAGTAGCTGGCCATGGTGCATCAAGCTTTCATGGACAGTTGAATTTCACAATATACTCATCCAGTTGAATACACAGAACACAAACTTGCCTTAGACGCTTTGATCAAAAGGCAGAATAAGCTTTTAAAAGAAGTTGGTAGTGATAATTTGCATCCATTCAATTGTGATGGGAATATTCATGGGTTCTTTAAATTGTTTAAGTTTTCAACAGAAGAAGCCTCTGACTGGCAGAAAGTGAAACTGTTTATATTCACTTTGGATGTTGGAAGTGCCAACCAAGTCACCTGTTATCTTCTAAACATTTCTGTTTCATACTGAGAAGTGAAGGATACTATGTTGAAGTTGTTCAAGGTACCACAAAGATGTCACAGTGGAAGGCTGAATTCTTAACCATCAGTTTTAGCATAATGAGACTCTCACTGCATTTGCTGATCAATTTATGGTGGAAGCCCACATGTTAATTTTGCAGGGAAGTTATCCAAATCCAATGTGTGCATTACGATGACCTCCGCCAAGAAGCCATACTGCAAGCTGTACAACATCATGCCCCCAAAGTTGTATAAAGACGTATCCTTGCTTAAAAATTTTTTTCAGTTCTTGCGCCATATATCTGCCAAATTCCCTCCGCTCAATACTGAGCATAGCCCTTCCACTACCAGCACCAGACCAAGTTATTCAAGGAAATTTTCCTGTCCAATTCAGATTCTGCTGAGCTACCCCCAGCATTTAAACGTCCGCCCCATACTTGCTTAATATCCATAGTTTAACTACCGCCCTGGGCCTAATTATGATGTCCATCAGCAGTAATTCTATTGACTGGTCCAGTTTACGATGATCACCTTCTGTACCACTATCCGCATGAACCAACTTACAATATCAAGGACGCAGGCCCTATGGGGTTAATTTGTTTTGAATGTGGTCGCCCTGGGTACCTATAATGAGGTTGCCCCAATTGACAGGTCATTACATACAGCAGGATCAATGCAATTAGGGAAAAGTCAGAGAGGAGTAAAGATGAGAGTCTCTACCTCCACTATCCCAAATTTAAACGTCCCACCTGAATCTACTGAAGTATATGCAGCGGAAGCCCTCCAGTATGATGATACATTCCTAATCAGCAGCCTGTTGGAGGGGTGAATATTGTGTAACAAGCACATCCCAAGGCTGCGGTGGAAAAAGGATCTCAGATGCAGCCCATATCATATGCTTGCCAAATGTTTAGCCAAGTTTCCACTGACAAGTTAGACCCCTCTGCAGATTCGCCTTCCCTGAAAGGAGTGACCATCGCTCTTCCGGTCAACACTATCAGCAAAAAATACCTTAAAGTTGGTGAGGGGATTGCAAGTTTGCTTGGGCAGAAATTCATTATATGTCCATGCATTACCCAGTTAAGTTACATCATATTCAGAATGTACAATCTATGACATTGTGGTAGCCAAAACCTGAGTCCGCGCTATAATAGATTTGGGTGCCCCAGTTAACATAGTTTTGACTAAGTTGGTGGCTAAGTTGACATTAAAGCTGTATATAGAGCACAGGATGGTATATGGAACCACTGGAGCAGACAGCAAGGTCTCTGAAGGAGCATACAGCGTGTTTCTGTTGCGATTTAGGTCAATTGTCATTGTAGTCCTGGAAATAGTGTTGCCAAATGATAATTATGACATGTTGATTGGAACCACTTTTATGAGACTGGGGCTGTCATTGATATGATAAAAAGATATTCAAACTTTTGGGACTATGGATCCCAATTTACTTTACCTCCAGCGGAGTGCCAAAGGACTTGGTGCAAAGGGGGCATATCAATCTTGCTTATGGTGATGTGGTGATTCCAGTTTGCTATCATTGATTAAAAAGCAAGACTCAACTCCTTCACCAGCATATATATGTATATCATGGGCTGCCTCTCCGAGAGGATGGATCTATATCTATCCCATCTGTTCACCAAGTAATTATGAACACTGAGTTGGAGGTAGAAATACCACATGGACTCCATGAGGAAGTTATTGGGTATTATCAGCAATTGCAGCTTGAGCCACACGTGGCTCCAGGCATCATACTCCCAGGATATGGGGAGATCAAGGTTTTACTTGTGAACTTACAAACGGAACCATTACAAATCCACCTACATCAAATACTGGCGTTTTTACATTTGTCCCCTTTTGAGGAGGTCCTTCAGGTTCATGAGTTTGTGTTGCTGGACAAATTTGGTCTACCTGTTGAGCCACAGTCCACTTTACTGACTGTGGTACCGCGTGATGATTTAATGGGATTTTTGGAAGCACAGAAGGATCAAGCATTAGCTTTTTAATTATAAAGAAATTTATATTGTCAACGACCATGAAGTAGGATGTGTGTGGGGGTGGTCCATCTGTTAGGCACTGGGGATCATCCACCCATTGGGTCACGACCAATCCGCTGATCAAGGGTATACTGAGGAAGTAGTGATATTGGAGATCAAAAAGTTACTGGAGCAAGAGAAGCTCAAACCTTTGAAGAGTCCATGGACCTCACCCATTCTTATTTTAAAAAAGAAGGACGGTACCAACTGGATGGTTATAGACTACCAGAAGCTCAACATTATCACCAAAAAGGACTCATATCCCTTGCTGCAGATTGATGATGCACTGGATCAACTAGGTGGAGCTCATTACTTCTATGCAATAAATTTGATACCAGGCTATTGACAGATCGAGTTACCCATGGTGGAACAGTAAAATGTGCCATTATCACATCCAAAGGGCTTTTTCAACCAACCCATATGCCACAAGGGCTGTGTAATGTCCCAGCTATGTTCCAACGGGTCATGGATACCATTCTCGGCGACCTGAAGCTGTTGTGTGTCATTATGTACCTCAACAATATCAATGTCTTTTCCCAAGCGTTCTCTGAGCATCTTATCCATCTGGAGGAGGTCTTCAGACGGCTTGCAAAGGCCAATATCAAGATCAAGCCTCAAAAATGTCACTTCTTCAAAGAACAGTTAGAGTACCTAGGGTTTGTAGTAGATGCAATGGGGCTGAAGACTCAACCAGCTAAGGTGGATGCTATCCAAAATGACTACACCAAGCAGCAAATGTGATGTACAAGTATTTATGTGGATGTTCAGCTATTGGCACCGCTTTATACCCAACTTTAGTTGTATTGGAGGTCCGTTGTTTGTGTTATTAAGAAAGGATGCCACATTTGAACGGATGGAACAATGATAATGCTCTTTCAATTCACTACAAACGGTGCTGATCAGTGCACCAGTGCTATGATACTTAAACTTTGATAAAGAGTTCATCATACAGAGGGATGCATCCCCTTCCACTGTTGGGGCAGTTTTGTCTCAAAAAGATGATGAAGGGGAGGAGCAACCAGTAGTGTAATGCAGTCCAAGTCTGAATTGCAACGAACATAATTATACCATGACTGAGCGGTAGTGCTTAGCAGTGATCAATGCTTATCAGCAATTCAAAGTATATTTGCATGGTGTAAAGTTCAAAGTTGTAACAGATCATGCATCGTTATGCTGATTGCAGAATCTTAAGGAACCTGTAGGGCGCCTAGCTGATGGGCCCTCAAACTGCAGGCTTATGATTTTGAGATTCTTCACTGACCAGGAGCCAAACACCAGAATGCAGACTGCTTATCAAGATTACCATCAATTGCATTGATGGTAGATCAAAGTACATCATTTCCCGATAAGATGATTAGCAGTAAGTATGACAATGAGCCGCCACAAGTCATAAAAGGCGCTAAATGAAATGCGATCTGATACCTTCCAGCGGAATGGTGAGCTGTATAAGTTGATCAGCGATTTAACAGTGAACTTTCTGTGACCCTTAGCATAGCCTAATATTATTATGAGTGCACATAGGGCCTTCAGATATAGTGGTGTGCACAAGAGAATGTAATTTTTGCAGCCTTGGTATTACTGGGAAAGCATGAACTTTAATGGATTGATACTATCTCCTCCTGGGACCATCTAGTACTAAAAAAAAAAAAAAAAAGATACTATCTCCTCCTGCCACCAGTGCCAAGTGGAAAAACTTTTCTGCCAGAAGACCTCTTACTGGTTAGTGAAGCCACACTTTGCTTGGCATACGGTACCCATGGATGTCATTGGCCCTTTTCCAGTGGGAGCTTATTAGTCCAAGTACATTTTGGTGGCAATCGACCACTTAACCAGGTGGGTTAAAGCAAGGGTGATATGAGATTTGGGGGCGGTCACAATGGCCAAGTTCATAATGGTAGGCATCATCTAGTGGCATGGCTGCCCTCAGTTCCTCTTCACTGATAATGGAATTAACTTCACTTCCCACATCCTCCCAAATCTTAATGAGCTGATGGCCATCCATGGGGTTCTGACAACCCCATACCACCCTGAGTCCAACGAAATGGGTGAGCGGTCAATGGGACTTTAGTGAGCATACTCCATAAATTAGTAGCAGATCGACCCTCAGATTGAAGTTCCCTTCTGTCCACCGCTGTCTTCACTTATAATATTAGTTATCATTCCGCCACGGGGAAGAGCCCCTTCCAATTACTGTATAGATGACAACCTGATCTTCCAGCGCTGCTATACGCCTGTTTACAATATACCAGCATAATGGATCCTCAACGTTATTTGATGACTCTAGCTGACACATTAATCAAATTGCAAACAAAAGCATACTTGTTCAGTTTAGCTAAGATGATTAAGGCTCAAGCTGCCTATCAGGTATGACGTAGCAGGTTAGCCCAGTTCAAAGGTGGGACATGGTTCTATTCCATGACCAACATGGTTTCAGGTGGAAGCACAAGTTGGCCAGTATCTAGATTGGGCCATTCAAAGTTATTGATAAGACAGATATGGATGTATATACTATCAAGGACCCTGCAAGCGGTTGGATCATCAACCAAGTGCATGCAAAGTTCCTTTGGGCTTGTAAGCAATAGGAGCCTTATTGTCCAGTCAAGGGGGGTAATGTCACGATTCTGATATGATTGGACAATAAGCCCTAAGTTGGTACAGCTGAATGGGTAGAATCCGCTAAGCCTGAGTATGAGTAAAAATTTTAGAGCACATTGAGATGAGGCAATATCAAATTAGAGTAGATGGTTATTGGATCGCTTCTATATGAGGTGATTAGGAGATATTGATGTACAATGAATAGTTGGTAAATTGTTTCAAATTAGATGATTAATAATTTATTTAATGAAGAATTTCCAGAACCAATGAGATATGACGAACTGAATTACTAAGCCAAAGGAAATGGTATCATCCAAAGTTGCTGAGATAGAGGCGAGATGAGATGATTGACAGGTGAGGTTGTTGATAGTTTAGAGTGAGCGGAACTGTGAGGGTCTGCTGTATTTTAGTAAGTTAAATAAAAGAGTGTCATTGGAGCAATAGCTCTATATTTATTAAAAATTTATACCTTGTTTTGGGGATGACGATTGTCATATCATTGGTCCTATTGCTCTGTGGGCTGAACTCTGTGCAAAACACATTTAGCATATCTCTGAGATACTGCCAAATTTATAACAGATAGCTATACAAATTGATTGACAGAAAATGGTTTTCATTCTCTAAACCATCAGAATGAGCAGAAAACATTTAGCCGCGCACAAAGTCATCAGCCATGGGGCCTAAAAAGATCCATTAACCATATATGAAAGTGTTATCACTGGAAATTGATCAACTATAATGTTGCCAATTATCTGTTCTGTTGCATGGAATGCCAACTCCACAAGCCGCACAAGAATGTAACAGGATACCGGCAAGTACACCTTGTTTTTGTTTACCATAGTGTCAATAATGTGGTGGGATCCTTGAGTGTCAGTACTGGGGGAGTAAAGTACATCACAGTGATAACAGATCATCTGACTAGATGGGTAGAAATGAAAGCTTTAAGCAAAGTGGATTCTACAAGCATAATTAGATTCATCCTATTCCAAGTGGTATACTGGAATGGATGAACACAAGTTTTATTGAGTGACAATGAAACCAATTTTACATCCTATGTGATCCCAAGGCTGAATGAACTGATGGGAATCTAAGGAATGGTAACCATTCCATATTGGCCAGAAACAAATATAATGTTAGAACGACTCATTGGAATGCTACCCACAACGTTAAGAAAATTGGTCATTTATAAGCTTCTGCTTAGGGGTATATATCTGAGTTTGGTTACATTCACCTACCTTATTACTCATCATACAGTGACAGAAAAAACGCCATTTGAACAATTATATGGACAAAGAAAAGTATTATAGCCAATTTTGTATTCTGTTATAGAACCAGCTTCAGGATGAGTGAGAGAAATACCTTACCCAACTGGTAAATACTATAATTAAACTGCACTCAGAGGCGTTTGATACCACACTGAGGAAAAAATTGAAGCAAAGACTATGGATGACAAGAACTGACCAGCGATACAAGAGTACCATATGGGGGATAGAATAACCTATTGTGATACACTTGGTTTTGGAAGAAAAAAGCTGGACGCTTTATGGTCAAGTTCATTTATGATTATTATTAAGTTTGTGACAGATGCCTATATGATAAAGAACATCAAGAATGCTCATATAGTGAACTGGGTCCATACCAAATATCTAAAGTAACGGCTTTAGATAAATAATAAATTGAAATGTTCACTAGGGACCACTGAGCCTACTGACTTTAGTTAAGTCTGGTGTGTTGGTTAAGTCTTAACAAAAAGCCTTTAAACCATTATAACTAGTTAAGTTTAATTAATGAACCTTTGAACCTGAGTAGAGGAAAATAAAAACTGGACCTCTGAACCTACTTATAGGTAAGTCCCATTGAGAAAAAGAGAAAACATAACAAAAAGAAATCATACAAAATAATATAAAATAAAAAATATAAACAAAATATTTATAGAAAGATAAAATGCAAAGATATAAGAAATATTGAATTTTTTTATTTAAATGCATTAAAATTATCTGGAGAAGTTACTTATATTATCAGTAGGATCACCCTGGAATGAAAATGGATCCGCCTTGAGTAGTCCAGAGGCGTTGGAGTGAATAAGCATGTTGGCAGGATCAGGAAGGGTGAAACTGGATCCACTATAAAGAGAACTTAGGGAATTAGTTTGAGAGGATCCAATCTGATCTAAAATGGAGACCCCAGCCTGGTGGGATACAAGGACCAAGATATTGGGGAAGCCTCTTGAGAAGATCCTTTAAGCAATGGAGTGTCGTATAAACCTGACCTGAGGGAATATATGCTTTCCAGACCTATTTTCAGTAACAACGCCTGAACTAGGCTGGCACAGCATGGGGCCATGGGAACTGCGCACTGTGTAGGCAGCAGCAATAAGGACATGGAAAGGAAACATGAAAGAAGAGGAGTTACCAGAGACACATTAAGCAAGTCTAAAGGTGTTGAACTAGGAGAAATTAAATTTAAACCTGGCTGTTAGACTCAGGCAGGTATCAAAGCAGTGTATGCTTCCAGAAAACCTTCCTTTCTGGATATTTTGGTCTTGAGGGGGCGTGTTGAAAATTCAGTATTCCCACATTACACAGATTAATTGATTATAATAAATCTTCTTATTTATCAGGGGATTAGGCCTGCTAGTGGATGTGAGGGTTATCAATTACATAATATAACTATTGTCTGGAGATATATTCCTAGCGAATATATAGTAATCTTCCAGGTTTTAGTATTCTAGATTGTCAATGTTTTTTCAGGGATTTGCCTGACAATAAATAAGTGATTAGGTTGCCAATTTTAATATTGGTAATATAATCAACTTGTAAAAGTCAATTGGCGTTTGTCACCAATTAATTAAGGGTCTTAATATTTGCTAGGCAATTGATGATACCTGTGATAAGCAACTTGCAAGTAACCTTTTATATATTGCAACCTGCTATTTATAAGTAAAAGTGCAATTGCTAAGCAGGTTGTTAATCTAATAAGGATGTCATGATGGGGTTGAGAGAAGGTGTTGGTACACATTCCTCAACTCAACCCAGAATAGGTCACATTATAGGTCAGCAGCAGAATCTGACTAAACTGATGAGGAAATTAATTGGTGAGCATGACTTTGGATGGTTAATATGTAGGCTACAGCTTCCATTTGCAATATGGGCGCCAACAGAAGACTTGGGAACTGAATTTCCCTATAGTTTCCTTTCATTTTATTGAATATAGCAAATACATAGAAACTTAACTACTTATAATACTTTATACTATCATATATTTAGTGTATATTTTACTCTTGGGAGTAGAGTGGAAAGATAGGATATACTTTGTTTTTATTTGCTGCCAAGATCTCCGCAGACTCTGCACTAGGAGGGAACCTCTGAACCTAATTCAAGGTTAATTTCTACCATAAAGAGTCAGAGGGAGAAGTTCCCTAACATTTCATAAGTACTACAAGGATTAGAAAAACAAGCACCAGTTTAACATTGAATCCAATATTCAACTTGGCTGTGAAAAATTTATTTTTAGAGTAATAGACTTCATATTATTACTACCATATCTAATTAGTTACTATGAACAATCATACAACTCACCTATAAGAAACCTATGCAGTTAACAGGAGAGCTAAAGCGAGCCACAATCCTGCAAGCTAAAAGAGTACACAGCCCTCAAAAATTTACACCATTGTATGCCCTTTCCATTATATAAAGTCTAGCATCCAAATATCAGTGCTTTGCTACAACTTTTATAGATTATCAAATGATTTGAATCATTATTCTAGATCTTAGATTTTATATAGCTACCACCCACTAATTCAAAACCATTGACATCAATTTAACCAAATTTCACAAAATACTCAGACAAAACCAAATTCCCTATTAAATCAACCAAAATACATCAACTACTCAGTCATAGTTAAAACCAACTGAACTATTAATTTAATAAAATAATAGTAGTGTTACTTAACGTTGCTCAGGTTTAATAAACAAACGATTTAAAATTTAATAAATTAGATTCCATATTATGTTGATGGACCATTTTCTCCAGAATTATTTGTGGGTAAAATTTAACAGATGATAACGATTATAATAGTTTATAGATTAGTAGATCTAAGTGTGGTTAGCCGAGCAGGTAAAACTGCTTCCACCCTAAGTGCAGGTTTTGAGTTCGAAACCTGTACCGACTAGAAAACTTCCCGATGTGGCATGTTTGTCCCGAGGTGTCCCGAGGTCGACCCACCTCGAATAATTTTTTTAGATTAGTAGATGGCTTTCAATATGTTTAGGAAAAGTTAACCTATCAAATCAGCCAAAAACCACTGACATTTGCCCAAAACCAATTGCACATATTGAATCAACTTAAGTTTACCCACTTCTTGAAACACCAATCTAAACAATCAGATCAACCAATCGCTTACTACTTACTAAAACGATTAACTTGACAATTAATCAAATAACCACCAACTTGGTAAAACCATTTAAACTATTAAATCAACTAAATAGAAAACTGCTTGGCTGTAACAATTTACCAACAATCATTAAGAAAGCTAAAAAAATTCACTTCTAACATATAGATTTTTTATTTTACTATGAAAATAAACTGTTCACTTTGAGGTGCACATGGACCACCTCCCATACACCTATATAAAAATTATAAAGCTCTACATACCGTAGCTTTGGCTGGGCATTGCACACAAACACACAAGCAATTGCTTTTATTCCTTTATATAAAGATTGTGTGTCCATTTTTTGATTCCTAATCAATAGCTATAATTCTTCTTTGTTTCAAAGAGTGTAAAAATTCCAAATTACTAGATAAAGGATCACTTAATAACTTATCTTACTATACCAAATATAATTCTATATATTATTCCATCCTTCTCCAACAAGGGATCAGTCTTGAGAGCTTAGAGGAAAACTTTTGCCTCTCTCTCTTAGATAGCATGATTTAAAAAGCATACCGCATCTGTCATATTGTAGAAAATCTGGGCTGGAACTAAGTGAGCAACTCAACTAGCCAGAATTTCTACAAGTGGTGCTCATTACATTGGGCTCCTGTATACCACTAAATTTTAACTACTACCTTGAAGAAGGGAACTCTCTTACCTGCACTGTGCCAAACTCCTGAGAAGCTTCACAAAATTTCAGGCCCACACCTCAAGGCTATAAAAAGCAACTCCTCAATTAATTCTGAATCTAAACTCTTAAACCATTCCCTAGTTCAGCCTATTGACACTGAAGTCTACTCAACTAATAAGAAAGGTATTTATATCATCAGGTTCCATAAAATTAACTATAGAAAGCCTTGTCTCACATCAGCAAACTTGAAACTAATTATCTCTCAGTGTCTCTTCAATCAAAAGAGGATCCACACAATTGAAAAGTACATGAAGGATTCCTGCAAAGACATCAACTTACTCGCTGAGCTCCTCCAACTGTGCCTTGAGCATTGCCTAGTACACCCTATCAACACTGACATCTCGTCCACTAAGCAGAAAGGTGAAGATTGCTTAAGATTCCTTGAGGTCACACTAGAGCATGCCTTGTTTTGCATTGGTGAATTTAAAGCTAATCAACCTCAGATTGTCACATCATTCAACAAAAAGAGTCCCAACTGGGTTATGCTTGAACTCAATACCAGCTCAATCGATGAATTAAATTGACCAAAAGAGGCCAACATGAGCCTAAACCACACTAGCTATTCTGAGGGGATAAAAAGAAACACCCTGATCATTACCTAGTACACTCTACCAAACTGACATCTCCTCCACTAAGCATAAAGATGAAGATCACATCAGATTCCTCTAGGGCACACTAGAGCATGACTTGTTTTGCATTGGTGAATTGAAGATAATTAATTTCTAAATATATCATTAATCAACAATAAGAACACCACCTGGGGTATTCTTGAACTTAAACAAGCTTATATGAGAGATTGATTTAACCGCTACATGCCAACATGTGCCTACCTAACCTAACTGACAATACTGAAGGGAATGAAATTGAACCTCCTGACAAGCATAAAACTTCCAACTACACCTTCCTGAGCTTGCCACAAAATACCAGACTATTAGATAATCAGGACAACACTTTTGGTTATATATGAACTCATGACCAACTTAATTGATAAATTGATTCAACAACCACAGGCCCACAAGTGGGCTATTGGAATGCTAAGCTTCAGGCGCACTGCAACGCCATAGCACCACTAAGCTAATCAACACCCTTATGCTCAATCCTGGTCTAACATTAGATAACTTGGCTTCAATTAAAAATCAGTATTAGAGCGCTACAACTAACTCTTTTACTTATTCAAGACTTGACCTGGACGCAAAAGAAAAATTGAAAGGATTCCTACTAAGATTTACTACTCCCAATGTTATTAAAGGGGGTTCTAGTGTTCATTCCAATATCTGCTCTTTAGTGAGAATATTAGAGCATTGACCTTACCAACAAATTCCCTACTCACAACTACCTTAATGGCAATCTTAATAATTAATATTTCTATTATATATATCTTTATACTAATACTAATATAGTAAAACAGCTCAAAATTTTAGCATCCCTTTATATTTGTTTCAAAAGTGCAAACCAGTGCAGATATACCCCCCTTCTGATTGTCTGGACCTGCTTAAGCCAAGATGAAATGCTAGCTTGTTTGACACTCTGATTGGCTACAAAAAAGATAACATTCATTTTTATTTAATCCCAGTTACTCAGAAGGAATTATCATACCTTTGAATGATTGGCTGGATCCAAATAATCCCTGACAAAATACCAAGCTTGTTTGATACTCTAAGGCTAAGAACAAGATGCCAAATATTCCAACTTGCCTGCAACAATCTGATCAAAGAACGCCATTAAAATTACATTAATTTTTATTAAAATTTAATTATAGCAGCTATTGTGTAAAGTCTGGATCACATCCCTCAGATCTTGTACCCACAGTATTAATATCAGCAATTATCAACTATTATCAGGATGCATCACTGAATCTCAATTCTCACATTAACAACAAATTATCAACAAAGAAGGAAGAATTGTGAAGCCTGGGTATCTCTATATGTCCTTCTACTGATTGCCCAGTATATTCCCTTTCCTTTTTATATAGATAATCACATGACCAAATTATTGACTCTTAATTAATAGCAATAGTGTTTTTATTTTGTTTCAAAGGGTATAAAACCCTGACTTACTATTATTTGAGGATTACTTAATCACTTATCTTACTACATCTAATATAATTTTATATATTATTCACTTCCTACTTCAACAAGTAATCAGTATTGAGAGCTTAGAGGATAACTTTGGTCTCCTCTCTCTCAGGCAGCACAATGTATTAAGAATACCGTTTCTGCCATAAAGTGAAAATTCTGGGATGGCAAAAAGCGATCAACCCAATTAGCCTGAATTTCTATAGGCACAAACACTGATTTATGGATTTTAATCCATCCATTAAGTACATATTGTAAGCGGCCTTTACCATACACAACTTTGTCATTTTGGGATGGAATAAAGAGATGGTTTTAACCTTACTAATGACTCCTGATGCTCCTTGTTAATTTTTCTAACATCATGTACTTCCTTTTTGTCAGAAAATCAGCTAAAAAGTCTTTTTTGCTGGCTAATAGTTTAAATCTTAATGAACCAAGAGAACACTCACTATTCCAGAGGCTCAGCTTTTTGAATGAATCCTTTTTTAGGATCTAGAGGAGATGTGGGGATATAAATATTAAAATATAAAAAATGCCCCCACAAACATGATAAGAGAAGTTACAAGGGCAAATGAAGGTCTAGCTTGGGAAGCCCCAGGAAAAAGGAGGGTATAGCGCGAGGTCCCTTAACGCGTTACTTGCAAAGGGTATGGTTGGCTGGCCAACTATATCTCTACTGTAAGAATGACTACATGATAAAGTTTTTAATTCTCTAGTATAGATAAGCTACGCTAAAGATCTACATAACTTCTATTATATAAAGAAAAGGTGTAAGGTTTTTATTAAGATAAAGGTTGATACAATTTAAAGTACAAGAGGTGAACAGGAATGTAATGAGGTTAAGCGAATACCACGTGTGAAGGAGGGAGTAGATAGAGAAATGGTTAAGGTGATGGCACATTACAGGTTCAGATTAGGAGTGTATTAGGATTCATCATTTAGGATCAGACTGTTATCTATAGTAGCACAATTAAGTGGTTTCCATTATCTACCATATGGAAGCCAATGTTGAGTAAGGTATAATGGTGGCATAAGGTGGTAAATCAGGCGACTGGAGGAGTTAAACACTGAACACAACCTTGGGCTTAATTTTAAACGGATATTAAGTTGGCTCAAGCATCCTTCCCTATCTCATCAGCCAATGGAGCATTAACGGGGCGATTTATCCAGAATCAGTTGTCATAAACTTGTTGTTATTATAAGAAATTACTCAGTGTTTTAAAACTAAAAGATTATTAGTAATTTCAGGCCTTTAATCTAATGAAACATTGTTAGGTAATTTATTTTAGTAATCTCAGGATTCAATCTGGATTAATAATCAAATATTCAGTATAAACCAAATGTCAATAGCAATAAATAAGTTGACATCAATTAATAAATTGTAACCTCAAATGTGAGGCTTCACTTAAATTAGCAAATCCTAGCAGAAGGGCTGACAGTTTGACAAAGTCTCTGATATTAGCAGTTGCAAGCCTTTAGTAAAGGTGACTATAAGGATAGAGTCCTTAGTTATGATTAAAGATTCCATAGTATGCAAAGATTAGTATATTAAGATAGTTGTGGCTATTATGGCTGCTACTATGTGGATTACACGCGCTCAATAAGAAAAGTCATGGCCTTTAATGGCCAGGTCAGAAGAGACAGTAATTGTAGATATCAAAACGCGTATATCTTTCTAGTACTAAAAAAACGTGTATATCTTACAGTTTAAGCTGAGTTTTATTTGTAGGAGAAAGAGTAAAAAATATTTAAATTTATGAATTTTAGAGGAAAAGGTTGGAGTTTCTTGGTTAAATTTAAAACCAACGAGCGCAAATACCATTCTTCAGCAAACCCTCTTAAAAATAGCTTGGAGGATAGGATTATTTAATTTTAATTTCAGGCTTAGTTGCCCATTGAAAAGTCCAGAGAGATTTATAATCTATAAATTAGAAAATGTTATTTTAAATGCTTTTAAAATTAGTTTTTGTTAAAATTGATCTATAAAGATAAACTGGGATTGAAAGGGAAAACAAGAAAAAACGGAAAAATCGAAATATGGCAATTTGATCCGATTGGCCAAATATGAGTTTGGAGAGTGATTGGACAATGATGCAGCTGTAAACAACTGACAAAACGAGAGCTCTCTTTTATATTGAGTTTGGCAGATAAACCTTCTTTGGAGTCATTTTCTAGGGTCTGAAGAACATGGTGCAGAATCCAAGTTGTTGGCAAGGATATATGAGTTGGCGATGCCTTTGGCTGGCTTATAACGAGGGGCAGTTGGTTAAAACTCCAAGCAACCATTCCAGCAGCTAAAGCATCTCTCAGCACACATGAGTCTTCTTGAAGTAAGTTTTTCTTGATAGTGGGGTTATGTGGCATGGCGACATTTGCCCCCACATGGGGAGGGCTCAAATCCAGCGCTTTTCTATTACGAAAGAAAGATCCTCACCCTTGTGAAACAGGCAGTTCCCCTTTTTGAAAAAGAAATCTGAATAAACTTAGTCAGAGTTAAGTACTTTAAGGCTTACCACATTCTGATTATTGCAGGAACTTTGCCTCTTACCTCAGGTACTGACTATTAATCTAAAAAGAAAAGAAGTACCTGTCGTGATTCTGATATGACTGGACGATCAGCCTAAGTCGTTATGGCGAAATGGATAGAATCCACCAAGTTTAATATGATTAATGATTATTTGAGCGCCTTGAGGTGTGAGGCGATATTGGGTTGTTTGAAATTGCTTCAAATTAGGCGATCATGGAAGTAACAAATGAAGAGTTGCTAGAACCAACGAAATATGGCGAATTAAATTACTAAGCCATGAAAGTGGTATCATCCAAAGTTGCTACAATATATCTAGTACTAAAAAAGTTGCTACAATATAGGCGAGATGAGATGATTAAGGAAGGTTGTTGTAATAGTTTAGTTAGCAGAACAGCGAGGATCTGCTATAGTTATTATAGTAAATTAAAAGATTATAGTGGGAGCAAGTGCTCCATATTTATTAAATAAATTTATTTCTGTTGTTTCAAGGGGAACAATCCTAATATCGTTAGTCCTATTGCCCAGTGGGTCAAACCTGCGCAAAACTGCTTACAGCGTATCTCAACAATAACGCCAATTTTATAAAAGTACCTATAAAATGTTGATGTTTTAATATTGTCAATAGAGGGAATTTTACAGATTTTAGAATTCCATGATGAGAATTTCTAGAAATTAATCACTATTTTATAACATGGTGAGGGTTGTATTCTTGAGAGTAAAAAACTAAACTTCTTCTTTAGTGTGACATGGATAGCAACACAATGTTCCAGTTCCTAAATCCCTCACTTTTCATAGAGAGCACCTTAGAACGTGGAAGTGTATTCTCTATGATCATAAATATCTTTTTTAGGCTATATTTTAATTTAGTTTATAGATAAATGATTTATTTTTTAGCACTGTAAGCGATTTTTATGAGGAATTGCTTGATTTTTGATTTTAAAGATGGAACCACCACTTGAGAATTTAATAACTTTTAACAAACAAAATGAAATTTTAAATTTCTCTTCTAATACTTCTTATTTTCTTAATAAGGTTTACTGTTTTGAGATGAACGTTTCTACTGTGCTAAAAAGGATAAATCTATATTCACATATAAAAAGTACTTGTTTTGTGAAGTACACTTGTGAAATGGCCTCTTACTTAAAAGAAACTGGGACAGAAAGTCTCCTAGGGCAGGTGTTATTCATAATAATGAATCCAAGTCTGAATTCAAAAACACTTATTTCTGCTCAACGTAGCTTTCTGAGCAAATTATATGGATAAAAAAGTAAACTCAATTGCCTGATGTAGTTTCACTCTGATGACCTTGGATTCCCCACCAGCTGCCCCAGTGTGGGGCAGTGGCAAAACTCTCCTCACCATTTTCCATCCAACAGGAAAATGAACTTGAACTGGATCGCACAGTCATACCAAACCCCTGGGATGATTTGTTCCTCCAAAGGATCTTGATGCCCACCTCACTCAAACCTAAGCAGTACCCCACTGCCCCCTGGTGCTCCCCCAGAGCAACATGCATTTTGGCCTTAGGGTTGACTATGGGAAACTTTCCCCTACCATGACCAAGCCATTATCAAAATAGCTCAGGTGGTGATGCATCCCATCATTTTATTGACTTCTGCCCCTATAAGGGGTACTTTGATCTCAGCTTCACATGTGAAGCTAATGCTGCCACTGCAGCAAATGTGCTCCTGGTTTTCCAGGGCACCCCTCTCCCCACAAAAAGACTCAGCTCCCAGCGGATACCACTTTGGTGGTTCATTTTGCTAGTTTATCCACCCACCTTCCCCCTGAAGTTCTCCACCAGGAGCTGATGGAAGGTTTGGAAGCCTATGGCTCCAACCCCATCTTGCAATTTGTGGTCCCAAATGGGGCCACACACCTTGCTGGGCCTCAGGAATATGCCATAATCAACCCCAACTCAAATAAAATTGCCCTTTTAATTCCCCCTCACACGGTTATTCTCTCACCTCCAACCATCTGTTCTGGGCCCACATCAAGGGTGGACAGATGATCTGTCTGTCCTGTTTTGAGTTGGACCACTTGAAATGCAAGTGCCATCCCTAGCTGCTTCCACCAGTGCTGTTTTCTCATCCACCAGCCTCCAAACTGTGCCCACCCCATGCCACCTTTGCTATGGGCACAATCCTATATCCCACTCCCCCAAATCCTGTTGCTGCAGCTGTGCCAACAGCCACCAATCAACCTCCTCCTCACCCCAATGCCATAAACACTCCATCCAATCAAGCACAAGATTGGACCTCAGTTCATCCCATGCATCCTCCAATGAATTAACCAAACCACAGGAATATGCCAACTCCCCAATTTAAGTCAACCAAAATTCTTGGGATTTATTGACTGAAATCAATAAGTCTGGGAAAGTAATTGAGAACCGCAATATACAAATTGAGCAGTTTGTGTATATTGATGAAGACAAGGAACTACCCCCTCACTTATACACCCCTCAGTAAAACGCTGAAACGTTCTGCGGCGACCACCAGCTGGCTGTTGATGCAACGACTAATCCAGATTGTCACCCTCTCCACAAAGCTACCACCAAATCAGTGGCAATGCTCATAGGAGGAATCCCTCCTCCCAATATCCCTTCAAAATCCAATAAGGTACAAAAACATATGCTGGTCAAAGCCCACAAAGAAGCAAACAACGCCATCCAGCATGTGGCAGAGGTAGCACAGAATCCCAAATCAAAGATTACCCAAAACAATATCGCCACATTAAAAAACTAACTGATGCACGCATGAAAGCTGAACAGCTTTAACAAACTATGTCAGAACTCTTATATATAGCAGAAGTATTACTACCACCATGATCATCAGAAATATATCTCCACATCCCGCTGACGCCCTGACAACCCTGCTCTCCACTGTAGCCCATGCCCTGCTTGGGATAAAGATGTTGCTGAGGATGAGTCCCCTGACCCCCCTCCCCCTCTGCCATGATGGGATAAGCAGATCCCGCTGTCCCACCTGGTTGGTTGAGTTTGTGTTATGTGTGTCATCCGCTCATTTTGGGTGGTTTATTCATTTTTATTTGATGAGAATTTATTTTTAGGTTTTAGGTTTTGGTAATGTCCATCTCCTAGTTGGCTTACCTCAGTTAAATAAAAGAAATCCAAAAAGGAAAGCCAATGGTTCTCACCATAAAAGCCATTGAATAGTCTATATAAAGTACTAGTGTCCTGAAAAGCATCAAAGTTCTTCTTAAATGTACCAAGCCAGTAGTAAAAGACCATGGACCTCCAGCAAACAAGAAAAAAAATCAAAGTGCCAGTACATAAGCAGAGCTTTCACCAACCTCCTGCCACATAGTACTAGAAACATTGAGAGCATAGGGTACTCTTCCTTGCTCTAACATGTGATTTAGGTCCTCAGCTCACCAGACTTAGATGAAAATGGAATAATGTGGTGGATGAGATTCCCAAGGTCTAAGCATCATTGTGCTGAAAAAATTGTGAATATTATATTCATCAAAAAGTACAGCTTGTATGCATCCCTTTCTTCATACATAACGTTGCCATTTTGGGATGATTTTTAAAAGATGGCTCACATCATGTCATTTGACTCCTGATGTTTCTTGTTGATTTAAAAACTTCATGTATTTTCTTTCTGGTCTTTATGGGATGCTTTGGCTCTGACCTCAGGTTAGTACAATAAACTTAAAAAGGCTATAAATACTTTAAATTTATATAAATATATAAGGTCAAACGATGATTCTCTTGATACAGGATAAAATTTAATAATGGATATTGATGAAACTTAATAACCATTTGATATTGATAATGGCTTTATTCTTCAAAGGAAAAGGGAACAAGATAAGCTTTTATTTTTTTGTAAAAAGTTCACAATAAATTTACTGTTAAAGTGTTTAGAGTAATCTTTCTTTGCTTAGTACATTTTAGTCTAACGCGGCAGGTGTGTTCCTCTAAAGTTACAAGCATATTGTTTAGGTTTTTATTTATTTGAGGATGGCTGACCAGGGGACTGAAACAACCAATATGTATGGAAAGGAAAGTAAAGAGTGGGGAGCACACTAATCATTGGAACCTGAAAGATAAGACATGGTACACTTGGGTGTGGCTAGTAGCCACGGGTGGTGGGTGACTATGACCTTAAGAGACTTGACAGCTCAAGGGCTAGTATGGTGTACCGCCTATAGAGATTGTGAGGTTTTCAGTGTCACATCAAAAGAACCAGATTGGTAACCAGTTACCCATCTGTTTCTTTCATTTGTGTTTTAGTGATCCAAACATCCAGGCTTGGAAGTGGTCAGCAAAATGGCTGTGGAACCTGACGATAGCTTGGTTAATGTTGTGGAAGATCCCGTTGAAAGCATCAAGGGTAATTGTGTGAATGGACCATATTGCAATACTCACAATTAAAGCCCTTAACGTCTGGGGGATAGGTGAGATTGTGTTGAGTGCTAGAATATCACGGGATAGTCGGAATTCAGCTGATGGTAGTTGCTGGAATAAGTACATAACATTGGCCCAGATAAGCTTGGATGGCGGGCATTCTTCCAGGTGGTGGGCTAGCATGTTGGGTCTGCTGCAGATGGCGCATGATTGGAACATTGAGAAGGTGCGGTCAGCTGTCCTAAACATATGACACATGTAGCGCCACACTGTGGAGCTCACTTGTGGGGATAAGAGGGGGCAAGTGATGAGGTCCCACACCTTCCTTTGGGTGCGCAAGTCATATATGACGTCTTGGTAATCTAGATAGTCAATCCGGGATAAAGGGAAGGGTGGTAGTGGGGCAGGTGCGTTGGTCACAGTTTGTCCTCTGTGGAGTCGTGTATACTCTATTGGAGGGTTAGTATCTTCAGATTGTTGTGCATAGGAAAAACTCCAATCCCCTTGTATAGGGTGTACAGGACGCGTTTGAAGTAGCAGTTGGTGTTGTGCAGTCCTGTGGCTGTTGGATGTGTTGTTAGGTACTCCATTAGTGTTGTAGGGTTGGATGGGCACCTTAGATGTAGTGCCCTTGCAAAGTTAGTTTGGGCTGCCTTGGCCCAGTGAGGGGATGGCGGGTTGGGTGACGTTGTCAGAGCTATCCATGAGCCAAAGATTTGCATTGATCGTTCCATGAAGTTGAGCAGCCCCATCCCGCCTTTCTTCTGTGGGCTGTACATGGTCTCCAGCCTAACTGGTGCGCGGTATCCAGACTATAGCCAGTTCTTCAGGAGCTTGTAGACTGCGTTGGTAAAGTTTGTGGAGAAAGGAACTGCGTGAGCAGCAAACCATAACTTTGACAAGATCAGAAATTGGCTAACATAACTCTTTCAGCTAAACTAGCTTTACTCCTCCGCATACTTGTCATTCTTTTTGTGATTTATAATATTTTGGTTTCAATGGTGTCAAGTGCATATCCACCAGCCTCGAGCCATATTCCCAGATGACAGACTGGGTTGGTAGCGGGGTGGGGTGTGAAGGGTAAACACAGTGGTTTTACTGGCTTGGATCATTGATGTGTGGTTGGTTGGTTGGTTTGTGTGGTGGTGGGAGGGTGGGGCCCAGTTTGAACTGAATTTGCACATAACAATTCCCTCTGTTTTCTGTTTGTTCAGCATGGCGTTACTCACTGACTAATACTGGTGAATAATTCGCTCAATCTCCCTGGCATCCCTATTGCCTGAGACTCCAACAACGCAGTCTTCAGCAAAGGCGAGCATTTTGGTTGGTAGTTGTCCTTCCAACCCGATTCCAGTGAGCTTTGAGTTTACAATGCAGAGGAGAGGGTCAAGGGTAAAATTGTATAGTAGGGGCTAAGCGGGTCACCTTGTTTGAGGCCCCTTTGGGGGTGATGGTGTCGGTTATGAAACCTGGGCCTCTGATTGCAAATCTGGCTGAGCGCTTTAGGAGAAGCGCCCAGTTTATAAAACGGGGTGGTAGGTTGAAAGCCTTTATACACTGTTCTAGGTAACCCCAGTGCACTCAGTTGTATGCTTTCTTTTGGTCTAGGAAAGCAAGGGCGCCTGTGGGGTTAGCTTGGCAGATTTTGGCAGTTGTGCGGATGTTATCCCAAATTGAGCGATTTGGGATGAAGCCAAACTGATGGGGAGAGAGAGATGTCTGAGTAATGCAACCCAGACGCTTAGCTAAGATTTTAGTTAGTATTTTAGTATCAGTATTGGTGATAGCAATTGGACGCCAATTGTTAAGGTCTGCCTGGTCTCCTTTTTTGAAGAGTGTGACCACATATGTATCTTGGCCGCCAGGTAGAAGGGCTGTGTCCTCCAGGCACTTGTTCATAGTTGCTAATAGTACTAGTGCGATGTAATCAAAATACTTTTTGTAAAATTCATATGGGAGGCCATCAGGCCCAGGGCACTTGTGGCGCGGGGTTGATTTTATTACCTCCCATAGTTCATCTCTAGGGATGGGTTCAGCAGGGTCTGGTGTATCAGCTATATTGTCAATATTAGCATATGATAAAAAAAATTTAACCTCACTAGGTGCTGCGAAATCCGCCGTGTACAGGTCAGTGTAAAATTGGTGTAATTCAGCCAATATTTTGGATGGTGTGGACACCAGTGTGTCATCTGCTCGACGGACCTGTGTGCAGGTCTCTGAGATTGAATTTGATTTAAAATGGCAGAAGAATTGGGCCATGTGATTTTTGCTAGATAGATTGTATTTTGATTAGTGCCATACTTCGACATAGTGCTGGTGTTTTCTAAAGAGGGAGTTGTCCTGTGCAGTTATTTAGAACCACAGGCGTCCCCATTGAGGGCTGTATCCCTCACGAGGTGTGTTGTTTTCTAAGTGTTGGAGCTGTCTGATAGCCTTATTGATTGTCATGGACGTCGCGGCCAGCTTTCTGGAGTTCAAGTGACAGGCTTTCTTGGTTACTCTAGCCTTGAAAATTTTCCACTCAGCGATAGGGTTCCCAGTAGGTTTGTTTTTTGTCTGTGTTGTTATCACCATCTCAATCCAAAGTTTAAGCTCTGGAAGATGGATGGTGCTTGGGTGAACTTTGTGCCAGGTTGGTGGCTTTTGGTATTTTGTCACAGATGATAATTTTATTGAAACCATTTGGTGGTCAGAGAGGGGGATAATTGTTGTTGTAAAATTTGATACACAGTGACAGAAGTCTACAGGGGCGAGCATCAGGTCAATCTGGGTCATTGAGATCAGTTGGTTGTTATTATAGTGGGGCCTCATTATGTTAGCCAGCGTGGTGGCCTGTTTGGAGATGGTGTCATACAGGCCCTGCGTTGCCTTTAGTATGTGAAGTTCCATGTGGCCGCGGGTATGGCCTTTGTTTTAGGCCAGCGGTCAGTTATGGCATTAAGCCAGCAATTGAAATCTCCTGTGAAAACGTTGCCTCAGTGAAAGGGATTGAGAGGATATAAGAAATTTTTTTGGCAGTCATTTGGATCTTTTGGGGCATATACGCACGCCATGGCAAAAGTTTCTTCATTCCACTCAAAATCTGTTAGAAGCAGCCATCCCTCCAGGTGGGAGGATGCGCTTTGGATATTTACTGGAGGATTGCAGTTGGATCAAATTACCACCCCACAGTGGTGCGTCCAAAAGGATTCAGCTGGAAGAAGCATGGTTGACCATGACTCCTCCCCCAGTGGACAGTGGGGTTCTTGGACAGCCAAGATGTACACAGGGATATTGTGCAGGAAAGCCATTTTTTTGGCCCAGGATGTGGGGCCTTGGATCCCGCAATGTTGAGCGTCCCTATGGTGATTGCGGTAATCTGCACATCAGGAACATTGGGGTGACCCACTGGGGTCACCCCATTCTCTAGCAGCATGGGTCATCTACGATTTTGGGGCTGGTCGGCCAGAATGGTTCCAGCATGTTGCTCAGTGGTCGTAGTGTTGGTTTTGTTTAGTTTCTTTGGGTTTGGATTATTCCATGGAGTTTGGCTCTGGAGTTGGTTGTATTGTGCCCCACCAGAGTATAATTTTACGCTGCTTATCTGTGGGCTAGATGTGCAGGAGCATTGTTGTTTTGTGATTGGCTGGGATGATCTTCCATATTGTACTCATGAACCATGTTGTCGCTGGTCATGTGTGATTGGCTAGGAGGATCCACAGTGGTGCATGGTAGTTCTGCTTCAGTGTGGTTGGAGGCGTTCAATTGGTTGTGTCTGAAAAATTTACTTTGACTTTGTTGGATTTTATGTGGGGGATCTGAAAAGTTATTTTGCCACGCTGCTATGGCATCCAACTGAATTTGGTCTGGGGAAATTGTGGTGTGGGCTTGGGTTTCAGTGGAACTTGTGGCCTTCTTGCGGGCACCCTGTACACAACAACAATCCTTGCGCAAAACAGGTTTGACCAAAGTGATTTCAGCTCTTTTGCCCCAATGGAAGGCGTAAGTGGCGTCCTTCACTTTACCAAAGTTTGGGCTCATTTCGTCTATATTGTCCTCACAAAATTCCGGTGCTTCCATCCCACACTTGACTGGGCATGTGTGGTCTTTGTGGCCTAGAGCTGAGCAGAAGCTGCAGATGGTAGAGTGTGTTCCAGTGTGATGTGAAAGGGGCGAGATATGCTGCCATCAGGGAGGTTGATGGTCACCATGCATGGAATGAGGGTAATATCCTCTACCACGTCCTGGTCAGGTTCAATAATGGCTATCACCTTCCCTGTACACAGGTGGGGAAGGAGGGGACATTTTTCAAATTCAAATTGTTTAATTTCGCCGTAACTTTTGAGGCCCACGCAGAGCTCATCCTTGAGGATATCACAGTGCATGGTGCTCGGAAGTCAGTCAAATATGATGAATAGGTCATTTGCCTCATTCCATCATGTGTGCACTGTGTGGATAATGCAAATTTTTAATTTATTTTATTGCGGGGAAGGCTGACCATGGGACGGACACTTCTGAATATGACTCATAAGAGACAAAACTTAGTACCAGGGAAGGCACCCCAGAGAAGCGATGCTATCTCTTGTTGCCAGCGGGAACGCCACTATGGGAGGGGAAGGGAACGTGTGGAGGGGCCGTAGCCTCAACTGAACATGTGTGGAGGAAGGGGTCTGATTTGATGAACCAGACTGGGAGCCAGGAGGAGACCAGCTGTTGGCGACGCGGTGGGAGGTATCCAAACATCCATGCTTGAAAGTGGTCCACCAAATGAGACTGGAATCTGTGGATAACTTCTGGGAGGGTGGGGGTGGAGCCTGCAATGGCATCTAAGACAATCGTGTGGATGGTCCACATGGAAATTGCAACCACTAAAGCACAGAGGGAGGGTGGAAGAGAGGAGGCCATTGATAGAGCAAACATATCTCTTGACAGACTGAAGGGATGCGTTTGATCCTGGCCCAGCAGACGTTGAACTTCGCGCCATATCACTTTAGAGGTAGGGCACTTCTCCAGGCGGTGGAACAGCGTTCCATGCTGTCCACACATGACACAGGATGAGTGTAAAGTGTTAGAGCGCTCAGCTGTATGATACACCCACCTCAGGAAGCGCCACACATGGGAGTGGACTTGAGGCTGTAACAGAGGATGGTGTACGTGTTTCCAGATAGTTTTTTGGGTCTCAATGGAGTAAGGGATGTCCATCATGTCCAGGTAGTCCACCCTAGATAGGACATGGGGCCAAATGGGGATCACGCCATCATGGATGGGTAGCCCCTGTACCTCTTGTGTGAACTGAGGAGAGGGGCGGCCTCTTTGGGTTGTATGTCCACTAATATGAATTCTCCACTCAGCGCTCCGCATGGAGAGTAGGATTCGTTTGTAGTGGGTTTTAGTCCCGTGAGGACCTGTGGCCGATGTGTGTGATGCGAGGTATTTCATCAGGGCGTGGGGGTTCGATGGATTGTTGAGGCCCAAGGCGCGGGAGAAGTTGGAGCGGGCTGCACGGGACCAGTGTTGGGAGGGGAGTGTAGGGGCGGTGATGGCCGCAATCCAGGTGCCCAGGATCTTGGCAGCATGGGCTTTGAAGTCAAGCAGGCCCATGCCACCATGATGATGAGGGCCAAACATGACCTCTAGCCAGACTGGTGGAGGGCGGCCTGACTAAAGCCATCCTTGCATCAAGGCATACAAGGATTTGAAGAAGCTTGGGGAGAAGGGGATGGCGTGGGCTCCAAACCAGAGTTTGGAGAGGAGCATAGAGTTGGCTAAAACAACCCTGCCTTTGAGGGAAGTAGGGTGGGCTCTGAGAGAGGCGATTCACTTCATCACGCTGTCCAGAATATGGCACTCAATTACTGCTGACGCATATCCACCTGCCTCCATCCACACGCCCAGATGGCGTACCAGTCCTATGGTGGGACATGGCACAAAGGGGAGCACCAGTGGGGCGGTGTGTGTTGAGTTAGTGGGGCGAGGACGTGGGTGAGCAGATGGGACAGGTTGGGAACTAATTGCTGGGGTCCAGCAGTTCTGAAACTGACCAGGGAGGATGATTTCAGTTTTGGAAGCGTTCAGTGCCGCTTTGCTTACCCGGGAATACTCCTGGATGAGAGCTTTAAGCGCGTATGCATCTTGATTATTAGACACCCCAACCACACAATCATCTGCGAATGCCATTATCTTGACTGGGGATTGGCCTGGCACATGGACCCCAGTGAGTTGGGCATTCACATTTTGCAGTAGTGGGTCAAGGCTGAAGTTGTATAAGAGTGGGCTGAGGGGGTCCCCTTGTCGCAAGCCCCTTTGAGGGCGGACTACTTCCGTTAGGAAGCCAGGGTCATGTACTGCCATTGTTGCAGATTCCGTGAGCAGCATTACCCAGTTGATGAAGCGAGGGGTAAGCGGAACTGATGGAGGCAGGCCCTGAGGTATTCCCAGTTTACTCTATCATAGGCCTTTTGTTGGTCCAAGAATACAAGTGCCCCAGAGGCTGTGGATTGATATACATTAGCCACAGAGTGCATGTTATCCCAAATTGAACTTCTGGGTATGAAACTGAATTGTTCTGGGGAGATGGTGGCAGATGCTACAGTCTTTAAATGGTTAGCCATGATTTTTGTTAAAATTTTAGTGTCTGTGTTTTTTAGAGAAATGGGGCGCCAGTTGGCTAAGTCTAGCTTATCCCCTTTCTTAAAGAGTATGATGGTAAAGGCCTCATGTCCTCCTGGTAGGAGGCGCGTTTCCAACAGGCTTTGGTTAAGTGAGGTGAGCAGCAATGGGGATATATATTTGAAATAATTTTTGTAGAACTCATATGGAATACCATCTGGGCCTGGGCATTTTTGGTTTGGCGCACCGCAAATGGCTGTCCATAATTCAGTTGGAGTAATCAAATTCATTATTTCCGGGTATCAGAAAATGGTGCAGATGTGGACTCAGTCAAGAAATTCTGCCACTTCAGCTGGCTGAATTGGATTGGATTGGTACAACTTGGAGTAATACTTTTGTGTTTTGATTGCCACTTTGGCTGGCGTATCCACAATGGAGTCATCTGATCTTTGCACCTGTGTGCAGGCCACACTCTGGCATGGTGCAAAATTTTTTTTAAAGAAATGTGCGATGCACTTGTTGCCTTTTGTGATGCATGTGGCCCTGTACTGAACACAAAACTAATGTTTGTGTTGCCTTTTGAGTGCATTGAGGTGGGTGGCTGCCTCCGCTTACTTCCGGCCCCATGCAGAGCTGTATCCTGTAGCTGGGATGTTGGACTCTGGGTGTGCCAACTCTGCCAGAGCGCGCAAAATGACCGCCGATGTGGCTTGTGAGCATCTGGAGGAGAGATGGCGAGAGTGGCGGATGGTGTCATCTTTGAAAGTTGCCCATGTGGAAATGGGGTCCATGCAAAACGGTGCAACAAACTTTTTTTGCCAAAGTTGCCACTTCCACCCACATGGAAAATCCTGGTGATGTGAGCTCGGAGGGGCGGATTTTGCACCAATGTGGGGCCTTGGCAGCTGTGACAGGTAGGTGGTAGGTTAGCAAGACCAGTTGATGGTCAGAGAATTCCATTTTTGTTGTTTTGAAGTGGGAGATGTGGGGTTGGAATTTCGCCAGCGTTAGGATAAGGTCAATGCGGGTCATGGACCTTAATTGGCCATTGTGGATGTGGGGGCGCATCTTGTTTTCAAGCAGTGGGGCATGTCACAGCAGCGCATCCATTAACCCAAGGGTGGCCTTTAGAATGCGCAGTTCTACGTGACCTTAGGGGGCATGGGGTGAGGAAGGCCACCAGTCCGTTGGTGTGTTTAGCCAATAGTTCATGTCGCCAACTAGGAAAGAGTCTGGGGTAGCGGGAGGGATTTGACCAATGAGAAAAATTCCCGACGCTCGCATGCACCATTTGGGGCATAGATGTTGACAATTGCGTGTGCTACGTCGGCCCACAAGAAAGTGACAACAAGCACTCAGCCATTTAGGAATATTTCTGAGGATAAAAATTTGAAAAAATTATTTTTCCAAATTAGCACCCCACAGTGCTTTGACCAAAAGGATAGGGATGGGAGGAGCATTGTTTTCCAAGCTTCCTTGGAACCTTGTAGACAGTGGGACTCCTGGATGGACAGGATATCCACAGGTAAATTGTGTCGTAAAAAACTCAGTTTCCTAGCCCGGGACAGGGAGGCCATGAGTCTGGCAATGTTCAATGTCCCTAAAGTGAAGGTTCCCCCATCGCACCTTAGGTGTGAGGGGGTGGGCACCTGGGCCCACCAGCCTCCTCTAGATCCCCACGGGCCTTCACAGCAGCGCGGGTGTTAGCAGCAATGCTATTGGGGTTTTTGTTAATTTTCATGGAAAGAGTTGCATTGGCTTTAGCCTTCACTTTTTGTTTTCCCAACATTGGATGAATTTTTTGTGGTGCGGATGAGTTTGGTGCACCGTTGAGTGGGTCAAATTTTTTTTTTTTTTGGGATGGGTCCCAAGTCAGTTTTGACTGGAGCTTGGGTGCAACAATTGGGTGAGATCAAATCCCCCATCGGATCCTCAGATTGAGTGGCCCACTCAGCATAGGCTTCCCAATATGATTGGTTGATGGATTCCCGAGTTGCTTCCACTGTGAAGGTTTCCATGTCCTCCTGGCGTTGTGAGTGTGGGATAGTGGTGTTGGCTTTGGCTGCTTCCTTGGCCATGGCCCTGTGGGCCTGCTTGGCCTTCTTCCACTCTTGTGGGGAGATAGGCTTTACCAGTAGGTAGCAGCCTTGTGCTCCCCATGGGAAAGCCTCTTTGGTGCTTGTGGTTGGTTTGTAGTGCGCCTCTCCGCTGGCCATGGCCGCTGAGGGGTGCTCTTAGAATGTGACGCCCTCCTTGGTGGGGCATGCGTGTGACTTATGGCTGAATGTGTCACAGTGGGTGCAAATGGGGGGCGCGCTGTCCACAGTCACCCAGAATGGGTGGGTGGTATGCCCTGCAATATCAATAAAAGTGGAGTGCAGGATCTGGGTTAGGTCCTTTGCAATCTCCTCAGTTGGGGTCAGGACTGTGATGGCTTTGCCGGTGCACAGGTGTGGCATCAGCATGAAGCGTTGCAATTTGAAAAATTGTATTTTGCCATATATGGCGAGGCCATCTTTCAGGTGTTGTTCCAGAATGTCACATTTTACTGTAGTAGGCAAAAAGTCAAATGTGAGGAAAATTTGGTTTGATTTTGTCCATCTGGTGCATTTGGTTTCGATGACCCATTGCCCTTTGGGGAGGTTGACCACTACACGCACCACTGCAGCCTTGTCTGCTGCCTCTTTGCTTTCAAAACCTAGGTACAGCCAACCGCGTGACATGGAGTGAGGTGCGATGTACACCGCAGTTGGGAAAATTGTGTGCACATCTTCACAAAATTTTTTCCATAAAGCCATTTGTTGGATGTCCAGAAACACGCAGACTCTGAATTCCACTGACAAAAGTGGCTGGGAGTGTGGCGTGTTGATGTACTGGTTACATCGTGCTTGCCATGCAAGTATCTCTGGGGAAATAGTGACTGTCAGTTTTTTAAACTTTTTTGTCTATTCTGCCAGTTTCTCCGGGGCGTTTTTGAATGTTGGAGGCTGTGGGCCTTCCACCTGCTTCTATTACCTTACTTGCCCAACTGCTCCCTGACATGGGCGCAGACTAATCTCCTCTGTGAGATTATCAAACTAGATTCAGTCTTGAATTGAATAGGTTGCAAAAGTGATTGCAACGAGAAAGAAAAGTATGGATAATGCAATCTTAATTATTAATTTAATGGAAAATTTGGTTTTTGCTGCATCTGCTGCTTCCTCCGCGGTCATGAACCTGACATCCACCCATCCTCTATGTAAATTTTAAAATTTACTGAAATGGTGTTTGGGAAAAGCGCGGAGAAGGCCTCCCCCATTTTTTCCCATGACTCAAGGGAGATATTGCTGACCATAATTCTAAGGCTGTGCTTGAGGGAGAACAAGGGTTAGGAGTGTTTGATGTTTGTGAAAGCGCCAATTTTTTGCAGAAATTGCAAAACTCTGGGTGCAGCGCTATGCTCACCCTTTTTTGGGGGGGGTTGTCCCAACATAATGCCAGGGCATTTTTCTCTGATGGGTTGGGTGGGTTTAGGGCCTTTTGCACTGGCCACTTTTGCCCAACTGGTGTTGGTGCGTGCAAATCTGCTCATTTTCTTTTTTAGTACTGGATGGCAAATCTGCTCATTTTCCTGGTTGACTATAAAATTTGGATAATTTGCAGAAAATCATGTTAATAATAGTGATAGTAACAGGAATTAAAAGCAACCTATTGTTTAGGTTATCTACAAAATTTTTTTATAAAAAAAGATAGTTTTTTGAGAAGGATTGTGTGCATATTTTAACTTTTTAATATTCCAAAATGGAACCACCTTCAAGAAAATTAATCACATTTATTCAAATGGAAAGAATGATCAAAGTAAAGTTTTATTAGATTGTGCTTATGGCTTTATAAAAGAAATTGTTTTTAGATAACCTTTTCTGCTGAGCCAAAAAGGCTATAACTTTATATCTAATAAAATGCATATATTTAACAAAAATCCATTTGTGACATTGATAAGTTTCTATAAGTTATCCAATCTATATGACTAGATTTATTTTTGTTTTTAGATAGATATTAGTATACAGACCTGCAAAATATTTACTAGACTTAAATAGAGTATAAAATCATTAATATATTTTTTAATTCTTCAACAAACTATAGAGCTTTAAGTTTATCAGTTCAAATATAATTGTCAATTTTGATATAAGTTTTTCCAAAATCATTTTTTTAAAATTATAGGTTTGTTGTTTATTTTATTATAAGATAGCTATACTGCCTTTTTAATTTATAGTGTTAATATACATAAAAGTATGCATATATGACACCTGAATTTTTTATTTGTAATCAATTATAAGGTTTCCTGTATACAACTAATTGGGGGCTTTATATGATATACTATGACATTTAAATCAATTCACAAGTTTCATATATAAAGTTCACAGGTTGTTTTCATATGGCTTAAAGGTATAATTTATATGATGACAGAAATCCTAGAAATAGAAACAAATTTTTATGTTGCAATAGATCCTTATTATCAAAATAAAATAAAGCATACAGTAGTTTCTAGTACTGATGGTAGCTTAGAGGATCAAGATGTATTTTTGTTTACTCATCAGGATTTTAAAGCTATAATAAAACCAGATCCCCTCTCTAGATGACAGTATCTTTTTTTAGTACTAGATGGTTAGATGGCAGTATCTTAATATATGCTTTTCTCAATCCTTTTATTTCTTATTGAAGCAGATTTCTATTACAAGAAGCACTTAGGAATTTCAGGTAACTTTCATAGTATCCAGTAAAGAAAGGAAGACAAGTGCCTTGGCTTTAGAATATCACAAAATGATAGCAATCAGACCATTACAACTAGATTTTGGTGAATGACTGAGAACAATAATACACAGTAATAACAATACATTTTGCAGCAGCAATAAGGCAGAGATTAAATAATAAAGTTAATTTGATTGTCCAAGGCTGTAGGGGCGAGGTAAGTCATTACAAATTGTTGATATATGGTTTAGCACCAAATAAGTGATATGGGATCAATGAGAATTTTAGATAACAACATTTTTGGCAATGCTTTTCAACTATTTTAATGTCTTAACTTAATTTTACAATGAGATGCACGATGTAGCCAGTGATTGATCATTTCAATAGTTAATTACCATGGATTAATGATAAAGAAAGGGTAGATAAAGTTAAAAGTTGACACCACACTAGTAAAATTTTCAAATAGCACTTTAAGAATTTTGGGAAATCAGCCCAAGAGGATCAATAATGAATTATAGTGATCAAGGATTGTGCAGAGGCAAACTATCTGATAAAAAGTCTTGGTCTAATATTGGTTAAAATAAATTAAGTAAATCAAAAGATTATTAATATGGTTGATTAGACCAAATTCAACAACAGCAAAAATTGAATCTTGAAAATTTACTAGCTATAGAGCTGTATAATCTTTTGTAGATATAAAAAAATAAAAGTATTTGCGGTGGGTCAACCTTGGGACAAATATACCACACCAGAATTTTTCTAGCCAGTACAGGTTTCAAACTCAAAACCTGCACTAGGGTGGAAGCAGGTTTACCTGATAGGCTTTTTTAAACAACTATATACTTTATTTATATTTAAAATGAAAGTAAGAGGAAGCAGAACACAGGCGATTTGGCCGAGGATAAAGGATGGGGAATTTTTGCCACTAGGGACCTAGCACCCCTGACCATTGCTGATTGGTGATTGCCATCGCTAGCCATAGTTCTAGCATCGCCAGGCTTACAGGCCATTCTATCTTTAATTGATTCATAGCTTTGTCGCATACAAAAAGCAATCCAGCAGGAAAAAATCAAATGTGCAGCTTTGTAACACCCAGGGATTAGGCGCTAGAATTTTTGTGATCCGTTGGAGCTGATCAGAAATAATATGAATGGTCTTCAACACCAAACATTTGTGATGGGGGCACTCATTGGCCAAACTCTTGGCAATGAGAGCTGAGTGTATCACCCATACACAATAATGGTAGATGAAAGATCACAATTGGATCAGGGATGATTGCAGGGTTTTTGCAAAAAAGGTCCTGTGATGGATGCATTGCCATCAGCGTTTGTCACCTGACAGGATGTAGCACATCGTGGCCCAATATTTTTTGAACCTGGCACATTCACAATATTGGTGAGCAATATCTGCTTCCAGCTCAGCGCATACAGGGCACTTCTTCTGGGGGTAATCCGGTCTGCTGTGTTTACCAGATTTAAAATGCGCAGTGAAGGATTTGGAAGGTTACTGACCATTGCTTGGCCAATACCTGTTGGGAGTTCAGGCCCAAGATCAACTCCTTCGTTTGGTAGTTGGTGTCATGGCCTTGAGTTGCACAGTCATTCAAGATTCGTGGTTGAGAGGTTGGTTGTACCCAGATTTTGGTAGAGAATCCCTGTATTTGATCTGGACTAATTTTTAGCTGATATTGATTGACTTGGCGGAATACTTGTGGACGATTCAATTTCGTTCTTCCCAAATATGTTACAGAAATCATTGCGGAATTATGGGCCTTGACATCCCTGTGGATTTTGTCAGCATATTAATCCATTAGTTTGAACAACCAGCTGCCCAGGTGCACTTCACGATTGCACAGTCGCCAATAATGTGAGGTTCCTTTTCAGGAGGGTATTTGTGGGTGGCTCGCCATCTATTTTGCATAGTGAGCTGGGTGAGACTGGCTCCTGAAGGCCCTGAGCTCTAGCCCAGTTCACGCTCCAAGCTAGGGTCAGGTAGTGCATGTGCATTTGCATCAGTTTAAGGAACGACTTTACCCATATCTGCTGAGCTTAGGATTCAAAGTCCTGAAGGCCCATGCCTCTTTCAGACTTCAGTTTGGACAGAGTTTCTAATGCTATTGGTGCCACTTTCGCCCTGAACTATAGGAAGGTCCAGAGCATTGTTATGATTTTTTCTCTAGATTTGGGCTCATTGGCAGCACATGGGCAAATAACATAACTTTGAGAAGGTAAATACATTGAGTGCCAGCACTTTCTTCTTAAAGCTAATCTGACATTTTTCCAGCATGCCATTCAGACTGATAGACTTGATATAGTTCTTGCTCCAATTCCAGTACCACTAGCCCCTTATCATTAAAGAGTATCCCAAGGTATTGAATCATCTGGGAGTTTGTGACAGTGTTGTGTCAGTTGGTGGGCTGAAGTTTGGGCACTGATCCTCATCACAGAGGTTTTTTCCAAGTTTATCTTTGCATTTGAAGCTAACTGGTATAGGTCCAGAGCTCCTCTGCGCCCTATAGGTTGGTTAGTGAGCTAATACCTACCACCATATCATTGGCAAGGCCAACATTTTTATCAGCATTTTTGGGGTGGATTAGGCCCCAGAGTCACGCATCCGCCACTGCAAATAGGATGTTAGCTGCAAAATTGAACAAAATCAGTGATATAGGATTACCTTGTCAGAGACTCTGCTTGACCGGTATATCATTGGTTACGCCATCTGTGACAATAACCTTGGTTACCAGGCCTGAGTACAATGTTGTCCATGACCTAAAGGTTTTGGGGATGCCGACCACTTTCAACGCTTCATGTAGGAATGACCACACTACCTGATTGTAGGCCTTTTCCATGTCAAGTAACGTGATATATCCCTGTTCAGTTCCCCATGCATCTTAGAGTAATTTTTGTACTGCACCAATGCAGTCCCAAATACTCCAGCCCTTAATGAACCTGTCTTAGGCCTTATGGAGCGTGTGCAGTACCATTGTCATCAGCCAATTCGATAATATGAACATCAGCAGCTTATAATTGGTATTGGATAGTGCAATCAGGCGCCAGTTCCTTGGTTGGCATCAGAGTCCCTTTTTGTACAAGAGTACAATTTTGGTCACCTGACCTCATGGGATTTGCTGTCCCTTTTGGAAATAGTGATTAAATAGGGATTTTAGCTCCAGTGAGATGTGGTTGTGGAATGCACTGTACACCTCCGCACACATGTTGTCAGGTCCCAGTGCCTTCATTCTCAGTGACTCTTTTAGCGTCCAATTAACTTCATTGATCGAAATTTCAGCAGATAGGTTAGTTACATCATCTGGCATACAGCCCCCAAGAGCTGGCTTGGCCAGTTCAATTAGGGCATCTGTCACTGACTTGCTCATTACTCATTGACAGAATAGTTTGCCATAGAAGCATTTGATCTCATGCTTGAATATTTCTGGGTCCGTTGATAATTCCCTTTCAGCCATCTCTACTTCCCAAATCCTAGCCTTGGTTCAGATTTCCTTGAGGTGTGCCAGGTCTTCTTTAATCATCATCCCCACTAAGCTCTGATATTAGTAGGTAGGGTTGGTCCATCTCTCCAAATCCTGTTTTGCCATTAAGGCCTGATAACTTTTGTGCGTTGTTTGGTACTCGCTCTACCATCCTTTGCTGTCCCGTTTATTGAGCTTCAACCTCTACAGTGTGGTTTTCAGCTTTTTTGTGGTGGCAGTTCGCTTGTAGGTTGTTGCTTTTTAGAACTTCATGCTATCATGCGTCATCTTTTCTTTGATCCTGATCCATCGTTCTTAAGGGTCTATCTCCAGGTGAATATCCAGATATGCAACCAGTTGATCAAGTCTGTTTTAAATTATCTGGCGCCATTACCCATCCCTCAGTGTGGCGGGTGCCAGTTGCCATTCACAGTTCCTTGGGGGTTCTTCTAGAATGATATCCACATGGATGATCATGTGGTTGATTTTGGCATTTATATTGACTTTAGTGTTGGATGTCAGCGGCCTGAAGCCAGATGACACCAGTATATAATCCTGGCGCGAACCAGCCTGTGGGTTACTGGCGGAGTCATGTGTACATCGCCTTAGGTTGGAAAGGTTGTCATTCTCCTCGTCAATCATGAGGAACATCCCCAATTTTGACTATGTATTCTAGCATCTCATTGGCCTTATAGTTGGGACTTCCGCTTATTGGGAATGTATCCTGACTCATATTTATCTAGCAGTTTAGGTCTCCTGCTATAATTGTCATTGTGTTCGCTGGTACTTATGATAAAGTTTCCTAAAAATACTCAGTTTTTGTGGAGCTTCAGCGGAGCATAGACTGCCAACACTTGAAGGCTCTTTCTAATTTCCTATGCGTAGCAGTCGCTATCAGGATCCTTATGGCGTGAGTTTCCTCCCCAGAATCCAAGTCTATGTTCTTGTTCAATGCGACGATTGCCACATGATCCATCCAGAGCGCCTGATAGCCTATTTGGCAGGATCATGAGTGATTCTTTGTGTTAAAGATCAAGCCCAGCACCATTTCCTTTCAGCAACCTGCTTTAATTTCCAATATTAAAATTATGGTTACATTATTGTTTGTTTTGAAATGATATAACTTTCGCCTTCTCATTTGTATGCTCACCATCCCCTGAGCATTTGTGGTCACAATCCTCATTTCTGGTTGCCTGAACCACGGGTATGAGGATTAATATGTTTGGGGTTGTGAATTGAGTTGCGGAGAAAGTTTGCTTGTTGGTGGTCAGTGTCCCTGAGGATGGGCAGAGGGTATTAGTTGACCTCCAGGGTCAGTTTGACAGAACTGGGATTGTCTTACTAGGCATTCTGTGCACTGGGAATTCAGTCGCCATCACATCTCCCTATCAACGGACAACAGGGATGGTTTAGTTACCAGCTTTGGGTGCTCCATAGTCCCTACTGGCAGAGCGGCGGATTCCCATCATCTGTCAATTGGGTTCCCACCCTTCATTCGATTTTTTTGGAAGATCTGATTTTTTGGTCAGAGGACAATTGGCTGATTTTGCCAATCACGTTGATTCAGTTGTTTGGCTGCTTGTCTCCTCAGGTTTGTTTGCCAACAATTTTCAAGTTGACTTTATAATTCACTTTTAACTTATTATGTTTAGGTTTTGATTTAATGGCATCTTGTGCTGCCCATCCTTTCTTGGGGGATTTTTCAGGTTCGCCTTTTGCCATCTTTCTTCCTTGCAGATCATCAAACTCACTTGGGATGGGAATGGTGCCGTCAGTTTGGGGCTTGTTCTTTTGTCCATTCTGTATGATTCAGGGTTTAGGTTGATGAAGGGATCATCATCCACTTCAGATCACTTGGCTGCTTCTCGTTCCCATGCTTCCCTATGGGCGAGGTTCAGCTCTTGCTGTTGGCGTTTCATGTCCATGACCTCCATTAGGTTCCATGGGATCCATTCTTCAGCTTTTGGTTAAAGGAATGTTTTGACCCCAACCTTTGTGATCCCTCCAACAGGGTTGTATTCATACTCTCGAGGGGTCTTTCCTTTGCAATGGTGGCATTGGGCCATTGTATGGCCGGTCTGGTAACAGAACTGGCATACTTGCCTCGCATCTTCCTGATCTACATACATGACTCTGCTTAGGCCAGGCAGGTGGTGATTCGAGGTAGGGCTATTTTATTTGGCTTCATCCATGGGGACAGTTCATATAGCGCTTTGACTGTTTGGGGGCAAAGGCACATTGTAATGTAATAACCGCCAGCTTGCCAAGATTCTCATACTTCCCCATAATATGATAGTCCGGTCCAGATCTCTTCATGCACCCATTCACTCTCCTGATTGGTTGGGAGGTTTTGGAATGTCACCAACCATGCGGTTTGGTTAGCGTATTTAGTCAGTTCCATTTGCAGATAGACTCCCTTATACTTTATTCTGATCTTAAGGATTTTTTTACAGTCCAATTCGCCTGGTATCATAATATATATAGCCCGGTTCAGGCACCCAGAGGTGATCAAAGTCCCCTCCTGCTAGCACCTCATCAAAGCTCCTGATATATCGCCATCATCAGGTCAGATCACTCCTCCTCCACCAGCTGTAGGTGGATTCAGATTGTATCCTTTAGGTATGACTTAAGCACTTGGCGGTCTTTGAAGCCTCCTCTGATTAGTTGGTGGATGTATTCAATATGACTTCTGGCCCCATGGCATGTGTTATCATCAGTATGGGCTGCCGCGGCGCTGTACAACTTTGATTTCGTGCTAGGCTTTGGTACTTCATTAGGGGTTTCGCCTTCATTATCCAGCTTACCAACTCATTGAGGCTAAGCCTCAATTGAGGAACGCTTCTATCTGGCGTATGCTGATACCACAGCTTTTAATGCTCCTAGCCATTTGTGCTCCACTTTCAAGGCTTTGCAACTCAAGAGCATACTTCAGCAAAAATCCCAGTCATTACCATCTGAGGGCAGATTCCAGACTGCACATTGGGTGCAGGTACTTCTAGAGAGCCTCCAGCATAATTGAACTATGCTGGCACCAGTCCATTACCAGAACACATTTCCACCTGTCATCTATGAATTTTAATTCCATGATGACCAGAACTCCCACCTTGCACCACTGAAAGGCTTTGGAAGGGGGAAACCTTCAGTGGCATATGGGGCGGCTACCGTTAGTTCTGGGAAGGATTGCTTCCAATCTCAGATAGTTTCAATTTGGATCCCTGCTTTAAGCCATTCTCGGCCCAGGTCTATGGTCATGACCCCTTTCATCGCTGGTGCTGCCTGTGGTGAAATCTCATGTTCCATCCACAGTTGAGCCAACTCTGGGGTGAACCCGCTGCATCCCAGTCTGCGGCTTTGGCTAATGTGGCGGCGTCACACCAGAGTTTTCATTTCTTGATGGGGAATTTTTGGCCTTGGAGGGTTTCATGGATGTGTTTCATGACTAACAGATCTTCCCATTCATGAACTTGGTCAATACTGGCTCCCGCATGGAACCAGTATCTCATTTCCAGTGGGGTAAATCTGTTAGTGGAACTGTTAATGGTCTTTTCCAGTGATCAATCCAAGAAGGGTCCGCAATCCACCACCTTCTCCTTTATCCAGCCTGCCTTCATTAGGTCAGATGTGGTGGCCCAGGATTCTAGTGTATGACCAGTTTAGGGCCTCAGTGGCCTTAAGCCCAGCTGCAATCCACGGCAATGCCTCCTCTGGGGAGAAAGTGGTGTTATACCATTCCAGCGCAGTGTTGACTGGAATGGTATGTCAGGATCATTTGAGGGCAGTCAAAATGTTTAGGAACATTTTTCATAATCAGATTGTTCCGTTGAGGTGAGTCCTGAGCTCCTGGCGGCTTGGGAGAATCTTGCTGATATTCCAGCCTTATTGTATTCCATTGCATTAAGGAAGTTGATACCAGCTTCCATCCAATACTTCACTTTCACTGGCTTTAAATCTTCTCAAACTGCAGCTTTGATCACTTTATGCTCCAGGGGAGTTTCGTCCATTCAAGGGTATCTTCAGTTCAGATCTATGACTCCTTGAAGAGCATCACAACACTGAGTGATATTTGGGAGTTAAGCCATCATTTGGCTGCCCCAGCGGAAAACTTGTGTTCATGCCAAATGGCCACAATGGCCAAAATAATGTTTTTGGAGATCCATTATGTTGCCATTGAATATGGGAACTGTAGGGTCTACCATTGCTTGATTTCATGTGAAAACACTCCCCGGTAGGCTAACATGTCCTTCTGGATGGAATGTACTTCACTGGGGCTCTGGTTGTTGACTTGACTGCTGTCAGGGTTCAGCCCCTTCCAGTAGTATTTTAACTTTTTTGATGAGCCTTCATGGGTGTCCAATCCTTTGGATTTGGTGCACAATACTCCTTTGTCCCTGATGAGGATCATCCCAAATGGTTCACTCTGATTTGCCAATTAATTCTGGGCTGATTTTGCCCCCATTTTTAACTTGGATCTGTAAGGGTTTCACTTAATGGTTCATCGGGGATTATGCCTGACAGTTTGCTCTGATTAATTGATTGATTCTGGGCTGATTCTGCCCCCACTGTCAGCTTGGATTTGTTGAGGATTGCGCCTGATGGTTCATTGAGGATTATGCCTGACAATTTTCTCAGTTTGCATGTTCAATCTGTGGTTGGGGACCATTCTCCCCCCAACTGGTCATTATCAGGACTGGTCTCCAACAATCTTTTTGGGCGATTGTTTTGAGTGGGTTGAATACTTTCTATGTCTCATTTGTGAACATTTTTTATCATAGCCCAGATGAACTGGGCCCTTGGCTTCTACTGTTCAAATCTGATTTGGTATCCAATTCAACCAAAACTTCGTTGAAGTTTTTGTCTTCTAAAAAGTTTCCCCCTGTGAGACCCCAATCCCCTCACCTATTTGAGGTTCAGTGGGAATATCCCTGACGCTGATGTTCTTTCCATTGCTTTGTGCTCCCTGAGGTCAGCGTCAATCATCTGGTTTTTAGCGGAAACTGATCCTGGGGAGTCAGTTGCGTTTGCCACACTTATTACTGTGTTTTCATGTTTTTTGGTCGAATTTAATCATTTTTTGGTCGTTCATGTCACCAATTTATAATTAGTGTCTTTGTTGGTGAGAAGTCATCTGGACGGTGCATGTAACTTGGAATACTTTGTAATTAGGGTCATATTTGTTGCAAGCAGCCATCCGTTTCTTTGTGCTTTACACAGATGGCTGTAAAACCTACTTACACTAAGCGTTAAGGCCGTGGTGTACTGCTCTATAGGTGCAGTATTCCACAGGCAGGCGAATGTTCTCTCTGGACATATATTAATCACTTTTGAATTATAAAAGTGAGATTTTCAAGAGAAAAAAAATTTACCTGCCAGGCTAACCACCCTTTATTTTTGTACATATATTTCATATCTAATTTAATTTATGCTTTATAAAAACTATACTAAAAATATAATGAGCTTATAGATTACTGGTTTCTATGATTATATCTATACTAATAAAATTTCTTATAATTTATAGGCTAGTTTTTCACCACACAAGGAATGTAATTCTTAGTCATAAAGTTTTTAAAACCCTAAGTTTTGCTTTTTGATTATATGTTTTGTTACAAAATCTTTGAAATAGAAGTTATAAGCCTAAAGAGATTATTTGAAGATCTATATAGTTAGTTTATATAGTTTAAGATATTATTAGATAATATTAAACTTACCTTTTAAGTTCATTAAATTAAAAAGTTAACATCACTATTGATGTGCTGCCTCGCCTGACTGTAGTCCTCTCTGCAAAGCTGCAGCTGATTCATTTGCATCATTTTCAGAGGGTTTACTCCATCTTGCTGTCTTAGCTACCCACACCACCACAGGTAAGCCTACCCTCCTTCAATTCCATAAAGACCACCTCAACCTTAAATGCTGTGCAGTGGCAAGAAACCCTAAATCTAAAAATACCCATACCAACGTTGCCATTTCCATCAAGCTAAACAACACTCATATATAAATAATTGCATAACCTCGTCAACTGTCTTGGTGCCTGTTTAAGGCACATAGTTTATACCCAGGCCATCCCTTATTAGATTTAGCACCCCATCCAGCAGATGCCCCTACATCCTTGCTTCCCACTTTGGCCAACATTTTGCCACAGGATGTCAGCGCTGAGGAAGTGCCCCTGATCACCCCTCTTCCATGGTCAACTAGTTGTTCGCCGTTGCCAGCATGGTTTTATTATACTCTTTTGGACTTAGTGTTGTTTTGCTCACTTATGCATTTTAGCTCGTTTTATTGTTTTATTATATTATCTTTCAGTAATTTCTGTCCATTGGTCAGCCTACCTTTAATAAACAATATTATTATAATTACTTATGCTTTAACTACTTCTTTGACATAAAAGAACTTATATTTATCTATAACAAAGCTTTCTTTTTTTTAGTACTAGATGGTTATAACAAAGCTTTCCATAGCACCAAACCATTATTTATATCATCAAGTTTTACAACCAAGTCCCCATATGGGCAAGGTGGTTTGCCAACTCACAGCGTCTTTAAATTAATGCTTAAAAATTTCCTGGCTTTCCTATATATAACCACTACACTTTAGGACACTTTGTACCACCTCAGGACCTAGAACTTAACCTTGCACATTTTAAAAACTACTTCAACACTCATGATGCTCGCACAGAGCAATAGGTGATTTGGCTTTGAGTACAATATAGAAACTTATTCTCAATGTGAGTGTGGGATAAATTAAGTTGTCCCAGGAGATGTTTGAATTCTTTAGTTTTAATAACTAGCATACTTCAAAAGATACTTTGATCTTGGCTTATCTAATAACACAAAATGACTTTTGTGGCACCTACGCCCTTTATCTTCTCTTGACTTCATTATCAACCACATAATTCAGTTGATTGCTGAAACCACCCTTGTGGTTTAGATTCAAGATTACAAAGCCACCTGTGATGAACATGATCTTTCCACATGGACACAAAACAGTTAGGCAGGAGGGCTCAGGTAAAGGCCCACAAGCAGTTGAGTGAAGTGGTGTTTTATTTTTAGTTCATTGGCTTGATGAACGGTTGGTGATATTTTTTAAAGATGATAAAGACGTTGCTGATGCTTAAGAGGATTGTCTGTCTGCCATTGAGGGCGTGCAGAGAGATGACAGCCTTATCAAAGTCTTAGGCGTAGTCCATATATGGTATAAAATCCATTTTACCTTCCCAAAATTTTATTAATTTTTTTAAAGATTTAAGGTTTGTTTATGATTTTGAAAATTTATAATTATATATATTAGAAGATGAAGTTGCCTTAAGTACCTTTATCAGTTTTTGTTTATAATATGAAATGGGCATATGGCAGAACTTGTTCCCATGGAGTCCACAGGCAGCGTGCTATCTACTGGCTTGCCTTTTGAACCTCAGCATCAAATATTCTTATCTGAGCCATTCTAGATTTTTCTTTTAAGTACCTCAGATGTTACTAAAATTTTTTTCCACGATTAATTTTGCACTTTGAGGATGAATCAAAGCTCAGCATTTTTAGTTTCGTCCTTATTGAAAACTTTTATATTTAAAAAGTAAATGAGATGGGTCAACCTTGGGACAAATATACAATGCCAAGTTTTTAGCCTGTGCTTGTTTTGAACCTGTCTTTAACAAAGCCCAACCCAAAGTGGAGCAGGAACCGCCCTGATATGCTACCACTCCTCTGCAAACTTTTATATTAATTTTGAATAACTATTTAAGACCTTCTGATCAATAAGGCCACCCTTTTCTCTACTCTTAATAATCTCACTTTTGGCATAATATAGGTTATCAGCTCCTGATTTGCTGAGCTGCAAATTTTTTTAATTCTCAACATTTTGCCATCATGGTGAATTTGGCTGGTGGAAGATGATTCAATGTGCTACCATTTCTCTTGGACATTGCCATTATCACTCTCAACAAACTCTTTTGGTAGCCTCTGATTTGCTGCGTTGCTGTTTCTAATTGCCATCAACATCTATATGTTCAGCATATTTTAAGTTAGCATCATTGATTGGACCAATCTCCATTACTGTGGGCCTTGCCACTTCCACTTTTGAGTCTAAAAAAGATTTCAGCATCTGATTTGTCAAAATGCCATTTTGAGATTCATGGCCCTTGTACCGTATAATTTTATTATTAATAATAAAAAAGCCTAGATCCCATCCAAGGGAAGATTGTGTTATGTGATGGTCAAGAAGCGCCTTTACTGTCACGTCGCCCCCAGATGAGAGCCCCTGCGCCCTCAGTATTCCTCAACCTTCTGAGGACAACTGGTACATTCATCAGTTGTTTGCCAAGAGGAATTTTTATATCAGGTAGCTGACCCAATTGATCAGGTATCGTCACTTTCTCATTGAAGATTTGGTAACTAGGATCTACTCCATCTCATATTCTGCCTCTCCTAGGTTGTCTGACCGGACTGTCTCCAACTTTGCTGGTATGGGGGCCTTCAAATTACATATACTGAGTTACATGAGGAACTAGATGTGTGATCAATACTTCCAAAAATTTCAGTTTGCATGCCACCTCGTTACCAGGTGGATGGTCTTTTATAGCCCTAGATTGACAGGTCTGAACTTTTGAAGGCCCAGTAACAATAGTGTTTGGCGTTAATAATTACATATTCCCCATTTTTGAGGGGCAGAGCACTGGAGTGATGCACGTCTGCCTTCCTCTTCTGGGCCTCCGCAGCCTTCTCTAGTTGAACTTTAGCGTCTTCAGATTTTTCTTTATTCCAGTCACTAAATCATCCTCCGCAGGGTTTGTTCCCCCAGCGTGGCCCTCCATTGTTCATGAGTGATACCCATGTTTTGCATAAAAGGGGGACATGCCTATCAATGAGTGCACCAAGTTTTGTATGCAAACTGTGCAATATCAACCAGTTGATCTATCGTTTTTTTTCATGTGGTGAGGTAGCATTGTAGGTATTGTTTGAGGGTCTGATTGAACCTCACCATCTGGCCATCATATTGGGGATAACACAAAAAGGAGCTTCATGGTTTAATTTCAAAGTTTCTAAGAGGTGGCTCAGAACCTATAGATGATTTGAACCCCAGAATTGATATAATCTTGTCTGGAAGTCCATGAAGGTAAAGACCTCTCTTAATAATATTCCCACTTTTCCTTCGCTTTAATATTAGAGGTGATTGGTAAAATACCAACTGTTAAAACTTTGGAGATATTAGTGCCTCGATTGAGCACCAATTGAAAAAATCTTTGGTCTTTGTTTCCTCTTTCTGGATAATACTCACTTTCTCTCCATTATTCAACTGCACATGTTCCTTGTAGTGTTTCTTTCAACTTGTTGATAATAATAGATTATAATTGGCAGCAATAATATGGAGACTATATCTCTAGTTGCTCTTATTCAAAAAAGATAGTTATTAGGGTCAACGCCAACTTTTTTCTTGTCCTAATCTTGAATTTGTCTGGAAATGTAGGGACTTCTTCCCTATTTCATCTGGTAGAACTTGACCAAGGATAAGGTTCAGAGGTTTTTGTTCCTTCTAATCATGCAGAGTCTGCAGAGATAGCAATAATATAGACAAAGGATATTCTTGTCCTTCAACAACTCTAATCACAAAAGCAAAAACAGTCAAATAATAAAAGTAACTGAAATACCTATTCTATCTATATCTGATTTATTATAAAAAACCTAAGGAGTTTATATAAAATTCGACACAACACTTTAGTTGGTGCCAATTGGGAAAAGTGGCTGTCGCTGATAAATTAACCCTTCAGAGTCACAAAAAATGACGATCTTACTCATTGTATTAATTGGGTTCTCTCCCTACTTGACTGTGACATCTTATGAGTGTGACAAAGAACGTTTTTAAATGTCTTCGCTCAACTCCCATCAAATTACCTTAATTGTAAACAAGAGCTTATGTAATGGGACTCTTACCCACAAACAGAGATTGAGATCCAGAAAAGGTAACTTGAAAGTTTCTCTATCAAAACAGCTTTAATTGCCAGCAACTCATTAACTCTAGTTAATTCTCAACTAAACCTTATTGACTTTTACAAGTCAATTAATATTTTGATTTTGAAATTGACTCTAATTGCTTGTTTATTGTCAAAATCATCCCCAAAGAAACACTCATCAACCTGGTGGATTTTAATCTGGCAGAATAATAAATACTTGCTGAGAAATTCTCCAAACAATAGCTATCATATATGCAATAGATAACTCCAACATCCAATAGCTAGATAAATACCCTAGTGGACCAGCAGATTAATTATAATTGATGAAGCTGGGTAAGGTTGGAAAAATTCCAACATCTGCGCACTTTTTTATTTGGTTTACTACTATGACTTCAACATAATCATCTGATTTTGAAAGCCCTGTGATAAAATCCACACTTAGCAAGGTCCACGGCATTCATCTAATCTACAGGGGTTCCAACTTCCCAGTAGGTTTGCTCCATGTGGGTTTTTATGGGGCACAGGTGAGGCAGCATGCGGTATCCTCTTTCAGTTCCCAATAATACCAGCAAGGAGTAGTTCCAGTATATCAATTCAATTGTGTCAGAAGATTGCTTTTCCGGTGACAGTGGGCTCTTCTGGTCAGCAGGTCAACTAGTATGAATACTGGCGGACCCTTGCCATTTCGCCTTAGGCAATGGGGCCAGCAGTGCCAGATGACCCCTTAATGTGTCACCTGCGCCATTTGAGGATCCCACAGCCCAAACCACAAACCATAAGAGCACACAAAAACTTATATATAAGGGAGAATAGGAAAAGGGAGATTTTTAATGAGAGGAAAGCACCAGAAATTTATATGTACAAATGGGCTACTGTGCCCCTCACTGACCTATCAGCTCATCAAAGATATTCCAGACAACCACTCTCTCTAAAACTGAGCTTCTTTATTCACTGGTGTCGACCATCTCGCCCCATCCTTCCCAATGTCCAAATATTAGTTTCAGCTCATCCTCATCCTTCAGTCGCTGATGAGCCATATAAATTATATAAATAAATATTAGTTCTGGGTTTGACTTATTTAATATGCGCTGAAAACATCCTCAACCGCTTGGTAAAATTGGATTAACTCAGCACTTTTCCAATGACACTTTTTTGACTCTTTGTAGTCATTTTTTTGGGGATCACCTTTCTCAGGCGCTTTTGAATAGTATATGAGGCGCTGGAAACAACCTCAGCCACCTCAAACTCAGGATAGTCAGTTTCCGCTGACATTACTTAACTAATATAGAATGAATTATCCTTGGCTGCTATTCGCTGGTGATCCAAATACTAATTTTGGACCAGCGATTGCCCCCAACTGATCCTTTCAACCCAACTTGGCGGAATACTGATTCAGCTCAACCCAAAATGGGGAGCAACTATCAAGCAATCACCTAAATCACCATGGGATTCAGTTGATAAGCCATTTCTCCAGGGATGGCCAATTCATCTCAAATAACAATAAAATCATTGGAGGAATCCATATGGTCAAAATTCCGACAAATTGTTTTCCCAACACTTGAGTGTCCTTCCAGAGAGTGGTCATGATGCAACTCCATGACATTAGTTTGGAGCTTGAGTGTCAAGAACCATAGGCTGTGTCTGTGCAGAATTAGGCCTCCCTCCATCCTGTAATTCTTGTGGCAGTCGCTGAGATTCCCTTCATCAATCCCCTTCTAATCTTGGCCCCAATTTTAATATGTCATTGTGGTATCTTAATTATCTTCATTAAGTTGGAGTGACTTTCCTGTATTGCTGCAAGCACCTGGGGAGGGAGAATTATAGCCAATTTGAATGCATCAAGCTCCTCCACCATAAATCATGTTTGGGTCCCATCTAAGTAGGTCTGGCAGCAAGTAGCTCTACCCAGGCTTATACTTTATCTTGAAGTCATACTGAGACAGCTCTCAGGTGCCAATGGGTTTGTCTCTGATTCATCCTTTGGGACTCTTTTGGAACTCTAGAGCTCTGTGGTTGATCCAGATTAGAACTGATGGCGCATGTGCAACAGATGATGCTGCTACTCATCTAGAGCTTCACCAATCATAAAGAGTTCCTTATCATAAACTAGGCAATTTGTTTCCACTGGAAGCATCTTCCTACTGAAGTAGCATACTGGGTGCTCCAAACCATCCTCACCAGTTTGTAAGAGGACTTCCCAATGGCAAAGTTAAAGAAGTCCATCTCCATGATGAATGGCTAGTTATAACTAGGGTGCCCTAGAACAGTCTCTGTGAGAGAGGCGTCCTTGAATGCCTGTAACGCCGTCACTTCCTCCTCTCAACATCAAAAAGAAACTTGCACAGTGGTTGGGTACGCAGGGCGGCTGTCTTTGAGGGGTCCTTGGCGAATCTCCTCAGGAAAATTACCATCCTTATGAAGCTGCGCACCCTCATCTTGTCTGTGGGCGCAAATCACTACTTCACAGCATTCATCTTGTCTGGGCAGATAGCCATTCCTTTTAGAATACAAAATGCCCAAAAAGGATTAAGCCATTATAGAGCTCACATCAGAGGGCTTCAAATGGAGGTTGCCCTATCTAGAGCCCAGAGGACCTTCCTTACATCCTCTATGTGAGCTTCTCAAGACTTGTAGAATATTAATATTCAATTCATTCAAACGATGAAACTTTGCTAATAAAGTCACTGAGCACATGGTCAATAGTTAATTGGAAAATGCTGGTGCATTCTCAATTTCAAATGGCCTAACCTCGTACCCACACACAACCAGGTGACACTATAAAGCTGTGTAATGTTGGTGTTTGGGTACAACCAGTACACGGTTGAAGGTATTCACCAGATCTAACTTTGAAAACAATTGGCTTCACGCGATCATCTGAGAGATGCTCGCCATCAGCAGGATGGGGCATGGGTCTATTTTTTAGCTATGGAGTTCAGTTGGCGGTAGTTTACACAGGGGCTGAGCTCGCCATTGGCCTTGGAAACCAGGAGTATGGGGGATATTACTGTGGATCTCTAAGGCACAATCATCCCTTGCTCCAACATATCCTTCACATACTTGTTCAAGGCTTTCTTAGCCATGGGGTTCAGAGGGTAAATTGAGCTTATTTTAGGAGATTGACATCCCCTTTGCTTGAATAAGAATGCAAAGGCGCCATGCGGAGTGCAGGTGACGGCGAAGTTCCTCTGCAAAAAGGTTTTTAGACTCTTACCTCTTCTGGTACCTTTTCCATCTCCATCCCTAGGTTCACAGAATTTACGTCAGGTCTGCCTCATTTGAGGTAATATTTTTATTGTTTTATGGCTCTAAGTCCTTTGAGTGGATCACCTGACCCTCTTCCAATTCAAAAG
>JAKSZP010001893.1:0-56253 GCA_022478985.1 Massospora cicadina | reverse complement strand
TTTACCTGTCATTTACTATTCCCCCTGGGGGGTGGATAGGAGAGTCCATGTTTATAGCGAACATGTTCCTTGCTAGGCTGAATGGATGTGAGTTTTCTTGGAGGAAAAGGCGCATGGCCTCTTTCCATAAAGCCACTGATGTTGAGCATTGTTCTAAATGGTGGGCTAGGCTTCCATACTGACCACATATTGTACATGAGGTGTGAGTGGCATTTGACCATTCAGCTGTGTGGTATACTCTCCTCATACACCTCCAGCCATGTGCTCTTATCCTGGGTTGGAGTAGAGGGTGATGTGTGTATCTCCATACTCTTCTTTGGGTCTCCAGGTTGTAGGGTATGTCCGTATGGTCCAGGTAATCTATCCTGGCTATGGTATTTGGGCTTTTGCTTATTATATTGTCTGTGACTATCTGATCATTGATCTCCTGTCTGTGAGTTAGCCTTGGGCATCCTCAGTGACTGGTTTGTTCATTTATGTGAATACGCCATGTCGCTCTTCTCATGGCTAGGAGTATTGGTTGAAATGTGCAGGAGTGCCATGTGGTCCTGCAGCTGTAGGATGGGATGCCAGATACTTGATTAATGTGTTTGGGTGATCTGGGTTTCTTAATTGTAGTGCACGTGTGAAGTTATATCTTGCTGTTCTGGCCCAGTGTGTATCTGGAAGATATGGGCTAGTCACCTGAGCTACCCAGGATCCCAGTATATGGGTTGCTTGCTCTACGTAATTAGTAAGCCCCATGCCACCATTCCTTCTAGGTCCAAATAGGGTTTTGAGGCGTACAGGGGGGTTGTGGTTGGACCATAGCCATCCTTGTAATAGGGCGTGGACTGTGTTAAAGAAGGATGGTGAGAAAGCTATTTCATGGGCCATGAACCATATGATTGATAAGAATCATCAAGTTGGCTACCGTAACCCTTCCTGTTAGACCTGTTAGGTGTCCATGTAAGGATGCAATGCGTTTTGTTATTTTGTCCAAAAATTGATTTTCCATTATGGAGTTAGCGTAACCTCCTGAATCCAACCATACTCCCAAGTGATGAACAGGGCCAGCTGTTGGCTTGGTGATGAATGGAAGTTTCAGTGAAGTTGTTGCTAATTTTCGCCTCCTATGTCTGGTCAGGAGTCTTGATGTTGTACTAGCTTGCAGGCCTTGTGTAGATGGCATCCACTGGGTCTGATATTTCCCCAGGAGTATAATTTCCGTTTTCTCAGTGTTAAGTGATGCGTTACTTATGGCTAATAGTCTTGTATTATCCTCTAATTCTGCAAGCGTCCTGATTGTTGGATATGCCCACCACACAATCATCAGCGAAGGCCATCATTCTAACTGGTGGTTGGCCCTTGACGTTGATTCCTTTGAGCAGTATGTTTGTATTTTGGATTAGGGGTCTAGGCTAAAGTTGTAGAGTAGAAGGCTTAAGGGGTCTCCTTGTTTTAGTACTCTCTGTGGGATAACTGGGTTGGTCAAGAAGCCTGCTCCCCGCACAGCCATGGTTGCAGACTCTGTAAACAACATTACCCAGTTTACAAATCTATTTCTAAGCTTAAATTTTTGAAGGCAGGCCCTAAGATATGTCCAGTTCACCCTGTCATATGCCTTTTGTTGGTCTAAAAAGACAAGTGCTCCAGAGGTTTTGGACTGGCAGACATTTGCAACTGTGTGGATTGTTGAATGGTTGACTGGATCTAAATTGTCGTTTATTATAAACCAAAATATCCTAAGTATATCTGAATTGAATTTGTGGCCTAGCAATTTTACCTAATTATATTTGACTATGATGACATGGGCTTGAGGGCTTTGTTGGTTAAGTTGAACTTAAATTTAAGTTTTGATTTAATGACTCGGGCATGTGGGCTTTGTTGGTCTATGTCAAAATTAGTTTTTAATATCATTCAAGTTTCAATCAAATTAATTACTGATTAGTGATATGAATCGCCTTGGTATATGCTGCTGATTGCATGTGAAAGTGAATTGGTTCAGCTATTTTGAAGATATGACAAAACGCCATCTCAAGGATGATGATGGTGTTTACTCTGACTCTGAGGCTGAGCATGATGCCCTGAGTCAAAGTATTTGTAGACGTCATTACAAACTTTTTACATGGCCAAGGGTCACTGAAAGGTAAGGCGTCATGGGTAAGATGTGGTTAACATCAAACCCTATAATTAACCCTTGCATTTACACTAATAAAATACCTTTTAACTTCTGGATTAAGTTTCAAATTTATATTATAACCTTTTTGCATTATCACTTTATTTTATATTAAAGTCGATTTTCACTTGGGATCAGTAGGATCAGGGCAGCGGGCCATTGTCCAAGTGAAACGACTGGGTATACAATTAAATTATTACCAAAAGTTTTATCATAAATTCAAAGCACCATCCTGTCTATTGTCCTCACACAATAGATGCTCGAAGCTGCAGTTTCCACCAAACAACAAACCAGCCACCAGGTGAAGCCCAAATCTTCAACAATGGCGCTCATGGCTGGGACCACATATGGTGACCAGTATCGACGTTTGAGTGCCCAAATTTTGCAGATGAAGGATGAATACACCAAAAAAATCAATTACTGACAAACCCAAATTGAGGCACAATGGGCAAAAACTAAAGACTCTATTGATCATCTTAATCTACAGATCAATAATCTCAATGATGATGTTAATGCTATTAATGAGTCAAACAATAATCTCCATGAAGAATTGAACCAGTGCAAGAAGGCAATAAAAAAAAAGGACCAAGTGATTTCCACCTTGCAACTACAAGCTACTAGCCTGAATAAGGAGATAATAATTAAAATTAAAAACTCGAAATCATGTTAATTGGAAAAATAAAATCAACAAGCAAATTTGAACTCTGGCTGACGGGCGTTGTCAGTGTGCTACATCCCACTCAACTGGAAATTCTTCCAAATATTATGAGGATGAAGCATCAGAATTAGCTACCAAAATAGATTCTGGGCCACATTGATAACTGCCTAGCAATATGATTGCTTTGGTCAACACTTTCACCTCAAACCAGGATACAATGCCCCAACGCCCTAGTACGCCTGATTCTGGTCAACAAAATAGTAATCATGATAACCAGGAATGGGGAAGCAATAATTTCAAACCAGCAAACCTGTCAGCTTAGGAAAGGCTATCAAGATAACGTTTGAACTTTGATGAATGCAAAGAATTAGACAGTGTGACCTAGGAAGAAAAGTATCTGCCACCTTTTATCCAGTCAAGGAGGGGGAAGTGTTGAATGATTGACTGGATCTAAATCGTCATTTACTATAAACCAAAGATATCCTAAGTATATCTGAATTGAATTTGTGGCTAGTGATTTCACTTAATTATATTCAACTATGATAACATGGGCTCGAGGTCTTTTTTGGTTAGGTCAAACTTAAATTTAAGTTTTGATTTAATGACTCGAGCACGTGGGATTTGTTGGTCTATGTCAAAATTAGTTTTTAATGTCAGTTGAGTTTTCAATTGAATTAATTACAAATTAGTGATATGAATCGCCTTGGTATATGCTGCCAATTGCATGTGAAAGTGAATTGGTTCAGCTATTTTGAAGATATGATGAAACACCATCTCAAGGATGATGACGGTGTTTACTCTGACTCTGAGGCTGAGCATGATGCCCTGAGTCAAAGTATTTGTAGATGTCATTACAAACCTTTTATGTGGTCAAGGGTCACTGAAAGGTAAGGCGTCATGGGTAAGATGTGGTTAACAGCAAACCTATAAATAACCCTTGCATTTACACTAATAAAATACCTTTTAACTTCTGGATTAAGTTTCAAATTTATTTTATAAACTTTTTGCATTATCACTTTATTTTATATTAAAGTCGATTTTCACTTGGAATCAGTAGGATCAGGGCAGCAGGCCATCGTCCAAGTGAAATGACTGGGTATACAATTAAATTATTACCAAAAGCTATATCATAAATTCAAAGCACCATCCTGTCTATTGTCCTAACACAATAGATGCTCGAAGCTGCAGTTTCCACCAAACAACAAACCAGCCATCAGGTGAAGCCCAAATCTTCAACATGGATGTTATCCCATATGGATTTTCTTTGGACAAATCCACATTGTGATGGAGATATCGCATCAGTTGCAATTTCTCCTAGTCGTTTAGCCATAATTTTTGTGAAAATTTTTGTATCTGTGTTGGTTAGGGAAATTGGGCGCCAGTTGGATAGGTCTAATCTGTCTCCTTTCTTGAATAAAGTGACTGTGTAGGCTTCTTTGCCTCCAAGTAGGAGGCATGTTTCCATAATACACTTGTTCATTGAGGCTAGAAGAATGTTAAAGATGTTAATAAAATATTATGTAAAATTCATAGGGAATCCCATCAGGTCCAGGGCATTTCCCTCTTGGTGCACCGCGTACTACTTCCCATAATTTCTCGCGTGATATTAGGTTAATAAAATTGTTTTTCTGAACCGCGGTGTCATGTGTGCACTTCTAAGGAATTTTTTGATTTTTTTGGTTCAACTGGCTCGGATTTATACAATTTTATATATAACCTGTGCACTTTAGTTGTGACTTCTTTGGGTGTTTCTGCTATGGATTTGTCCAGTCGATGGAGCATTGTACAAGCTATCATATTTTTCTGGTGTGGAATTGGCGGAAAAAGTAGCTTAAACAAGTTTCTCCATCTCTTATTTTTGTCTTTATGTTGGACTCCAACTCAGTGTTGGTGTTCGCAGATCAGGGTGTTTAGCTGAGCAGAAACCTCCGCCCATTTGCTACCCCATCCATGGCTGTATCCCATTCTTAGTACATTTTTTCTAGATGGTCAATTTCAGCCAATTTGTGTTTGATAATGGCTAAAACTGCCCTGTGTCTTCTAGACGATGTATGTTTGATTTGTTTTTAATTTATTGTGGGGAAGGCCGACCATGGGATGGACACTTCCGAATATGACTCAGGAAAGACAAACTTAGTACCAGGGGAGGCACCCCAGAGAAGCAATGCTATCTCTTGTTGCCAGCGGGAACGCCACTTATGGGGAGGGGGAGGGAACGTGTGAAGGGGCCGTAGCCACTATTGAGCACGTGTGGAGGAAGGGGTCTGATTTGATGAACCAGACTGGGAACCAGGAGGAGACCAGCTGTTGGCGACGTGGTGGGAGGTATCCAAACATCCACGCTTGAAAGTGGTCCACCAAATGAGACTGGAATCTGTGGACAGCTTCTGGGAGGGTGGGGATGGAGCCAGCATGGCATCCAAGACAATCGTGTGGATAGTCCACATGGCGATTGCAACCACCAGAGCACGGAGGGAGGGTGGAAGGGGGAGGCCATTGATGAAGCAAACATATCTCTTGACAGACTGAAGGGATGCGTTTGATCCTGCCCCAGAAGACGTTGAACTTCGCGCCATATCACTTTAGAGGTGGGGCACTTCTCCAGGCGGTGGAACAGCATTCCATACTGGCCACACACGACGCAGGATTAGTGTAAAGCGTTAGAGCGCTCAGCTGTACGATACACCCGCCTCATGCAGTGCCACACATGGGAGCGGACTTTAGGCTGCAAGAGAGGATGGTGTGCGTATTTCCAGATAGTCTTTTGGGTCTCAGTGGAATAAGGGATGTCCATCATGTCCAGGTAGTCCACCCTGTATAGGACATGGGGTCGAATGGGGATCACGCCATCATGGATGGGTAGCCCCTGTACCTCTTGTGTGAACTGAGGAGAGGGGCGGCCTCTTTGGGTTGTATGTCCACTAATACGAATTCTCCACTCTGCGCTTTGCATGGAGAGTAGGATTCGTTTGTAGTGGGTTTTGGTCCCGTGAGGACCTGTGGCTGATGTGTGTGATGCGAGGTATTTCATCAGGGAGTGGGGTTTGATGGATTGTTGAGGCCCAAGGCTTAAAAGAAGTTGGAGTGGGCCGCGCGGGACCAGTGTTGGGATGGGAGTGTAGGAGCAGTGACGGCCGCAATCCAGGTGCCTAGGATCTTGGCGGCATGGGCTTTGAAGTCAAGTAGGCCCATGCCACCATGATGATGAGGGCCAAACATGACCTCTAGCCGTACTGGTGGAGGGCGGCCTGACCAAAGCCATCCTTGCAGCAAAGCATACAGGGATTTGAAGAAGCTTGGGGAGAAGGGGATGGTGTGGGCTCCAAACCAGACTTTGGATAGGAGCATAGAGTTGGCAAGAACAACCCTGCCAGTGAGGGTAGTAGGGTGGGCTCTGAGAAGGCGATTTGCTTCATCATGTTGTCCAGTATACGGCACTCCATTACTGCTGACGCATATCCGCCTGCCTCCATCCACATGCCCAGATGGTGCACCGGTCCTATGGTAGGATGTGGCATGAAGGGGAGCACCAGTGGAGCGGTGTGTGTTGAGTTAGTAAGGCGTGGACATGGGCGAGCAGATGGGCTGGGTTGGGAACTAATTGCTGGGGCCCAGCAGTTCTGAAACCGACCAAGGAGGATGATTTCGGTTTTGGAGGCGTTCAGTGCCGCATTGCTTACCTGGGAATATTCCTGGATAAGGGCTTCAAGCGCGCATGCATCTTTGTTATTAGACGCCCCCACCACGCAATCATCTGCAAATGCCATCATCTTGCCTGGTGTTTGCCCTGGCACATGGACCCCAGTGAGTTGGGCATTCACATTTTGCAGTAGTGGGTCAAGGATGAAGTTGTATAAGAGTGGGCTGAGGGGGTCCCCTTGTTGCAAGCCCCTTTGAGGGCGGACTACTTCCGTTAGGAAGCCAGGGCCGTGCACTGCCATTGTTGCCAATTCTGTGAGCAGCATTACCCAGTTGATGAAGCGAGGGGGTAGGCGGAATTGATGGAGGCAGGCCCTGAGGTATTCCCAGTTTACTCTATCATAGGCCTTTTGTTGGTCCAAAAATACCAGTGCCCCAGAGGCTGTGGACTGACATGCATTAGCCACAGAGTGCACTTTATCCCTAATTGACCTTCTGGGGATGAAACTGAATTGTTCTGGGGAGATTGTGGCAGATGCTACAGTCCCTAAACAGTTAGCCATAATTTTTGTTAAAATTTTAGTGTCTGTGTTTATTAGAGAAATGGGGCGCCAGTTGGCTAAGTCAAGCTTATCCCCTTTCTTGAAGAGTGTGACAGTAAAGGCCTCATGTCCTCTTGGTAGGAGGCGCGTTCTCAACAGGCTTTGGTTAAGTGAGGCTAGCAGCAATGGGGATATACTTAAAATATTTTTTGTAGAACTCATATGGAATGCCATCTGGGCCTGGGCATTTTTGGTTTGGCGCACCGCGAATGGCTGTCCATAATTTGTTTGGAGTAATTAAATTCATTATTTCTGAGTATTGGAAAATGGTGCAGATATGAGCTCAGTCGAGAAATTCTGCCATTTCAGCTAGCTGAATTGGTTCAGCTCAGTATAACTCAGAGTAATATTTTTGCATTTTGATTGCCACTTCAGCCGGTGTGTCTGCAATGGAATTATCTGATCTTCGCACCTGTGTGCAGGCCATGCTCTGGCGTGGTGCAAAAATTTTTTTAAAGAAGTATGCGGTGCGCTTGTTGCCTTTAGTGATGCATGTAGCCCTGTATTGGACACAAACCCAATGTTTGTGTTGCCTTTCGAGTGTGTTGAGGTGGGTGGCTGCCTCCGCCCACTTCCAGCCCCATGCAGAGCTATAACCTGTGGCTGGAATGTTGGACTCCAAGCGGGCCAATTCCACCAGAGCGCGCGAGATAACCACCAATGTGGATCGTGAGCATCTGGAGGAGAGATGGTGATAGTGGCGGATGGTGTCCTCTTTGAAAGTTGCCCATGTGGAAATGGGGTCCGCACAAAATGGTGCAACAAACAATTTTAACAAAGTTGCCTCTTCCACCCACATGGAAAATCCTGGTGATGCGAGCTCGGGGGGCGGATTTTACACCAATGTGGGGCCTTTGCAACTGTGATGGGTAAGTGGTAGGTTATTGAGACCAGTCGGTGGTCAGAGAATTCCATTTTTGTTGTTTTTAAGTGGGAGATGTGGGGTTGGAGTTTCGCCAGTGTTAGAATAAGGTCAATGTGGGTCATGGACCTTAATTGGACATTGTGGATGTGGGGACGCGTCATGTTTTTGAGCAGTGGGGCATGTCATGGCAGCGCATCCATTAACCCAAGGGTGGCTTTTAGAACGCGTAGTTCTACATGACACTGTGGGGTGTGGGATGAGGGAGGCCACCGGTCCATTGGTGAGGTTAGCCAACAGATCATGTCGCCAACTAGGAAAGAATCAGGGGGTAGCGGGAGGGATTTGACCGACGAGAAAAATTCCCAACGCTCATGTGCACCATTTGGGGCATAGATGTTGATGATTGCGTGTACAACGTCAGCCCACAAGAAGGTGACGATGAGCACTCGGCCATTTAGGAATGTTTCTGAGGATGTGAATTTGAAAAAAAAAATTCTGAATTAGCACCCCACAGTGCTTCAACCAAAAGGATAGGGATGGGAGGAGCATTGTTTTCCAAGCTTCCTCGGAACCTTATGGACAGTGGGACTCCTGGATGGCCAGGATATCCACAGGTAAATTGTGTTGTAAAAAACTCAGTTTCCTAGCCTGGGACGGAGAGGCCTTGAGTCTGGCGATATTCAACGTCCCTAGAGTGAAGGTTTCCCCCATCGCACCTTAGGTGTGAGGGTGGGGCCCCTGGGCCCATCAGCCTCTTCAAGGTCCCCACAGGCTTTCACAGCAACGTGGGTGTTAGCAGCAACACTATTGGGTTTTTGTTAATTTTTGCGGAAAGAGTCACGTTGGCTTTGGCCTTCACTTTTTGTTTTCCTGATGGCGGACAAATTTTTTGTGGTGCAGATGAGTTTGGTGCACCGTTGAGTGGGTCAAAAAAATTTTTCAGTTGGGATAGGTCCCAAGTCAGTTTTGACTGGAGCTTGGGTGCAGCAATTGGGTGAGATTGAATCTCCCATCAGATCCTCAGATTGAGTGGCCTGCTCAGCATGGGCTTCCCAATCTGATTGGTTGATGGATTCCTGAGTTGCTTCTGCCGTGAAGGTCTCCATGTCCTCCTGGCGTTGTGAGTGTGGGATGGCAGTGGTGGCCTTGGCCGCTTCCTTGGCTGCAGCCCTACAGGCCTGCTTGGCCTTCTTCTGCTCCTGTGGGGAGATGGGCTTTACCAATAGGTAGCAGCCTTGTGCTCCCCATGGGAAAGCCTCCTTGGTGCTTGCGGTTGGTTTGTAGTGCGCCTCTCCACTGGCCATGGCCGCCAAGGGGTGCTCTTGGAATGTGACGCCCTCCTTGATGGGGCATGCATGCGCCTTATGGCCAAACGCATCACAGTGGGTGCAAATGGGGGGCGCGCTGTCCACGGTTACCCGGAATGGGTGGGTGGTATGCCCTGTAATATCAATAAAAGTGGAGTGCGGGATCTGGGTTAGGTCCTTCACAATCTCCTCAGTTGGGGTCAGAACTGCGATGGCTTTGCTGGTGCACAGGTGTGGCATCAGCATGAAGCGTTGCATTTTGAAAGATTGTATTTCACCATATACAGTGAGACCATCTTACAGGTGTTGCTCCAAAATGTCACGTTTTACCGTAGTAGGCAAAAAGTCAAATGTGAGAAAGATTTGGTTTGATTTTGTCCATCTGGTGTGTTTGGTTTCACCGACCCATTGCCCTTTGGGGAGGTCAACCACTATGTGCACCACTGCATCCTCGTCTGCTGCTATTTTGCTTTCAAAACCTAGTTCCAGCCAACCACATGACATGGAGTGAGGTGCAATGTACACCGCGGTCAGGAAAATTTTGTGTACATCTTCACAAAATTTTTCTCATAAGGCCATTTTTTGGATGTCCAGATACACACAGACTCTGAATTCCACCGACAAAAGTGGCTGGGAGTGTGGCGTGTTGATGTACTGGTTGCATCGTGCTTGCCACACGAGTATCTCCAGGGAAATTGTGACCGTCAGTTTTTTAAGATTTTTGTCTATTTTGCTGGATTCTCCGGGGCGCTTTTGAACGTTGGAGGCCGCTGGCCTTCCACCTGCTCCTCTTACCTTGCTTGCCCAACTGCTCCCTGACATGGGCGCAGACTAATCTCCTCTGTGAGATTATCAAACTAGATTTAGTCTTGAATTGAATAGGTTGCAAAAGTGTTTGCAACGAGAAAGAAAAGTTGCTTTGGTATTTTTTGTATGTCTGATTTGTTGGGTTGTTGATTTTTTGAAGTTTTCCCAGGTGGTTAGTGGATCCAAGCAAAAGGGTGTTTTAAAATCCTGGGTTGAGATATTTCCTCCATTCAGGATTGAAATTCTGAGTCAGTTAAACTTTCTGGGCATATTCTGCACCATCTGGGTGTTTGGGTACTTGGTTCCGCCAGTTTGTAAGACAACAAAACAGGCCAATGGTCAAAGAATTCAATTTTTATAGTTTTAAACTTTGAATTTGGTGACAGAACATTATTGGTTTGAGTATTAAGTCTATCCTCAACATAGAGACAAGTGTACCATTGTGTACATGTGGGCATGTCATGTTTTGTAGCAGGGATTGCCTTTTTGGCAGTGGATCATATAGTCCCAGGGTGGCCTTTAGTACTTGGAGTTCCACTTACCCTTGTTGTATCTCTGTTGTGTATGTCCATCAGTCTGTCTCTAGGTTAATTTATCAGTTCATGTCTCCCATTATGAAAGTATTTTCTGGCAGATTTAGTTGTGTTGGGGCTGTGAGAAATTCTCTTCAGACATGTGCTCTGTTCAGGGAGTACACAGTGGCTATTGTGTGCACTTCAGTGTGCCATGAGAAGGTTACGGTGAGTACACGGCCATTCAGGATTGAATTTTTGTTAATAAATTTAAAGTTTTGGTTCGCGCATACTATTACCCCACAGTGTCATGACCAAAACAATATTGTTGAGAGAAGCATTTTTCCCATGCCTCATCCTCTCCCTGTGGACAGTGGGTTTTCTGCACCGCCAGGATATCCACAGGTGGGTTTTGTAGGAGATGCAACTTCTTGGCCCAGGATATTAAGGCCTTGAGTCCCGCTATGTTCAGCATCCCTATATTTACTGAGACGCCCAATGCACCTCAGGAGTGGTTAGCAGGGCCTCCCAGCCCTACTCCCTCGCTCACATTGCTCTCCACTGCACCTCTGCTGCGGAGAGCATAACCATGAGTAGGAGTTGGGGTGTATTCTGCCCCTTTCATCACCGCAGTTTTTGCTCCTCTCTTTGCTTTTCTTGGTTTTGATATGTTATTGCAGTGCACTTGTGGTTTTTTATTGGTCACATTATTTTTGTGTGCATTCCATTGTTGATTTTCCTCCCCGAATTGGGTTAAACTCTGCAATCTCTGGGGTGCACTGAACCCCAATTTTGCTACATTCATTTCCAGATCAGATTCCACCAAATTCAAACTGGTCAGATTGGGTGTTTGGTTTTCCACGGGATCTGATTGGTTCATGGACTCAAATTCCTCCATGTCTTCCTAGATCTGCTCCAGCGATATGGTTATTCCACTGAGGCCTTTGCCATGACCGCGGCCAGCTTGTGAGCTTGTTTGGCCATTTTTCATTCTTTTGGGGAAATAGGGTCAATAATTATATATTGCCTGTGTTCTCCCCAGTTGAAGGCTTGTATGGTACCTGTGATTTTGGCATATTCTGAGTCATCTTTGCCCATTATCTCCTTACATAATTCATCTCTTTCAGGCCTTCTTTTATGGGGCAATCATGAATCTTGTGCCCAAAGGCCTGACAGTGGTTACAAATGGGAGGTGCGCTTTCCACTGTTGTGAAGAACAGGTGGGATTTTTTCCCATCAATTGTGAAAGATGCAATGTGGGGGATTTTTGTAAAACCTCTACTACATCCTGGATTGGTGAAATTATTGCAATTGCCTTCCCCATGCTAAGGGTCAGCATCAGCTGGAACCATTGCATTTCAAATTGTTTAATTTCTCTATAGGCTTCCAAGCCTTCTCAGAGATGTCTTTCAACTACTGTGCGCGCCAGTGTGGTCGGAAGATAGTCAAAAAATTATAAAAATGTCCTTGGATTCAGTCCAATGGGTGCGTTTGGTTGGGACCAATTGCTGTCCGTTGGGAAGGTCAAGTACCACTCTGACCTTTGCTGCTTTGTTCACTTCTTCCACAATTTCAAACCCAAGATCTACCCAACCTCTGCGAATAGTATGGGTTGTTAAGTACACCGTGTGTGGGAAAAAATTTTGTTGGGCTTTGCTGAACTTTTCCCACATTGTCAGTGTTTCTATGCCCAGTAAAACTTGTATCCCATGTTCCACCAATGACAGTGGTTGCGATTGGGATACTTTACAAATAGCTACAGTATTTTACCAAAAAATTGATGAAACCTACGGGAGGCACCACCTCAAGTTTTTTATTTATGCTGAGATTTTCATTTTTACTTGTGCGCTTGGTACCTTTGGGCGGTGCAGGTCCAGGTCCGCTGCCCTTTACCACGTTTGCCCAGCTCTTTACCTTATTATTCATACTTATCTCGCCTGGTGTTGATTATCAAATTATGCTGTTTGAATCAAATCATATTACTAAAAGTGATAGAACTTGGAAAGAAAAGCTACTGTTGGCATTTCTTGACTTCTATAATAACTGACATGCATATGGTCAAGTAACCTCTATAATATTTTCTGGTTAAATACCTTCAATTTGGCTCTGGTCATAAAATGAATATTTAGATTACCCACATAATAGAGAAGGTCTTAAATGACAATGTCCACAAAAAGATTGAAGGTATCTTTCAACCATTTGCCCTCTCAGCTGCAGAGGAAGAAATTTTTGGGTCAAACTCAGCTGAAATTGGGGAAATTTCAGCCATTTGCAATTTTGTAATGACCTGAAAAGCAATTTGATTAATAGTAACAATGATCTCAAGGATATTGACCATAAGACCCTGGCTGATTCTCGGTGGAACTCCATCAATTAGGATAACACCATTTTAAAAACCTGCATGGCATTTAATGTAAAATCAAGCAGTCAGATTACTCTGACCTTACAACAGACCATAGGGTAACAATTGGTAGGCACGCCCCCCACTACTACCAGGTCCTTCCAAGCACCTATGCGATAAAAAACCCCTTTTATAGTTGTGGCGAAGGTTATCCAAGGTGAAAGTATTTTATTTAGTGGTGATTGGGTAGAATACATTATAAAACTACTGCAAGGGTGCATTCTGCCCCAAAACCCTATCCCAAACACTGATTCACCAAAATGGAACACAAATATCCTAAAATCTGATAAGAGCGTTTCTAATATTTCCTAATTTGAAATGTGTTAAAGCTATTCTGAAAATATCCTCAAATTCCCCCAACTCAAAAACAGTTTAGATACTGATTGGTCAGATATTGAAAGGGATCAGGTCTCTTTTATCTCTGCTTGGCTCAAATAAACCTCTAAAACTCATATTTTATTCAGTTTTTAAGCTTAAATAATTTATTATTCTTGTGGTATCAACCCCAATTGTTGGATTTTAGGTAGTTAAACACAAAGTGAGCATTAAAAACCCCAAAATCCAACAGTATCAATTTCCTCTTGAGATTTATCTGGTGGAACTGAGCTATCTGTGGATCTATATTGTTCCTCTTCTAGACTTCAGGTCTTTTGTTGTTTTCTCAATGGTTTCCTTCTCTTGAGAGCAAACCAGATTCACATGTTCCTTAGAGCTTTTTCCTAGCATTGGTGGCATTTGTCCCATCTTTCTGCATTTATTACAGGAGGTTTGTGTCCTATTGTTCATCCCTTTGCAATTCTTGGCCTTTCTCCATTTGATCATGATTCCCTAAACCTCTTATTCTGTTCATTAGGTTTTTCCATATGTTGAGTATTTGTGGTAAGATTATTCTTGAAGTCCAATAGGAGAAATCAAATGTTGAGCTTAACATAGCCTACCATTTTCAAGGTAGAAGTCTTATTGGCCAAGGCCAAAAACATGGCTTGATGTAGGTCATGATAGGGTGAAAGTGTTGCTTGCATGGCGAAGCGCCAATATTAGTAAATATTTTTGCACTTGTCAATATCTGCGCCTCTTGATAATATTGTTCAGAAAAATTGCTAAAAATTTATCCTTTCATAACTGTATCCCCATGAAAATTTGTTTCTGGGTAGCCATTAGTTCTGGACTACAAACTTATACATTATTGCATTTTTTGCATCCTTGTAGGTCCAAGTGTCTCCGACTAAATGAGGCTGTACTAAATTTTGGCAATCAGTATCAAGATAGTTAGGTACAGTAAGCTTTCTGCTTACCAATGCATTTGATCATTATCATTTTTATTAGTTTAAAGAACACAGGGGCATTTACCTGATGAAAGGTAGGTAATTTTGGAGTGGCTTATAATTCTCAAGCCTTGACTGTATTAACTGAAATATGTAATATTTGTCCATCTCTTCTGGTAGTCATGTGAGTAATTTCCATAGTCATTGCTAAATGGCAACAAATGCATTATACATGCTCCTTGCGGCTGGAAATTTCCACAACATCTTCATCATCTTTCAGGATCATTCTCACCCAGTTCTTCTTTAATTTGGCCACATGTACATTTGTGAGTATCCACTTCTTTTAAAGGCTAGTTCTGTTCTACTAGTTTATAGGTTCTCTCAACTTGAATTTTGTGTCTTTCTTTAATCACCAGTAAATCCTTAATTTTGGTTTGTTTTTCCTACAATTCGAAAACTATCCCATATAAATCATTATTTGTATTATGACAAGCTCCGTTTTCTCCTGTTTCATTGCAACTATATTTTCACTTTTTAACTTGGCCTTCATTGCCAATATTTAAACATTCTCATTAACACTCTCCAATTCTTTCCATATCTTCAAATGTAGTTCTAGATGGACAACATATTGCTCACACTTTTAATACACTCAACAAGAACCTCTCTGTAGTGAGCACCACTTGTAAACTTTATAGTTTACTGCACAGGTTCTGACTCTAGTGTAAGAATAATGAAGGTTGCTAAATTTAGGTGGACAATCAGTTAGTCAATTTTTCTCTATAAGTGGTCGCAACTCTGTCACAGTTTTGCATCTGCTATATTTGAGCTCCTATAGTGCCAGTCCAATAGTATGAGGACTGTTGACCATTTCTTTTTTGCCTTCATCGGCGTACCTTTGTCTACAAGTCTGCTGTTCAACTCCCCAACCCAGAAGACCAACAACTTCACCTTGGGCTAATTAACTTCCCTTGGAAGATGCACCAGCAGCTGTACCCCCTTCCCAGGCAGCCTGCTCCTGATCTACCATCCTCCTTGAGTTTAATCCCCATCAGTTACATGTTATGGTGGCCAGTTGAGAAAGTCCAAATGTGGCTTCCTTGTAGCTCCAGGTATAGGAGTTGGTAAAATTGACCACTCCTGAGTGCAATCACCTAGCACCTAACATTAGGGATCTCCAACCCCAATCTCCGCCACCAAGGATCTAATTCATCTTGAAAAAATTGAGAGTGGATGAAAGAGAGATCTTTATTAAGTGGGATTTCATACTATGTATAATTGGGCGTTTTCCTGGCAATCTGCTGCCCACCTATCAACAATCAACAGCACTTTCCACCGGCATCCCAACATATTATCAGCAATCACTTCTGGCAACTTTTCCCTAATAAATTTTATAATCAAGCATCAGATATTAATTTGATCTATCCTTGTCATTGATTGCCAATTAATTGTATATAAAATAAGATTTTAAATATAATCAAATATCCTCAGTCTTAGTCTTCAGTAATTCAGAACCCTAAGTGGCATAATGTCAATCAAATTTCATCCTATCAGAAACCTCAGCATCAAAGCCAGAAAGATGATTATCCTCAGCATAAGTTGCTAGAAAAACCTGAAACTCTCAATTTGATTTTCACTGGCGTCAGTTGCCAGTATTATCAAATCTTAAGCGTCAAAATGGCAATCAAATGCCTAGCCTATCAAAACCCTCAGCATTTACCTTACCAGCAATTATTTTAATTTATCCTTGGCCTCAAGTTTCCAGTAAACCCTAATAATATATTATTATAAACTTGATTGATTATTCTTGGCTTCAGTTGCCAGTAATTAAAAACAAATTGCTATGGGGATTTGTCCCCAATAATTTTCAAATCAGGCGGATACTTTAGAATTTCTCCAACCAACCAATTGGAGAGCACAAATTGGAAACTTATATTAATAATATCATCAAAACTACGTGATTAATCAGTCTTCCATACCCAACTAATTAAGATATCATCTGAAAATTATGGGAGAAATTCATATAATTAATTTTCAGACAATCTTAACTCAAGTATCCTCTTACTTAATTATTGAAAGAATAGATTAGGATAATTGATCCTCCAGACTTCTATGATAAAGATAGATATTTTTGTACTAGTGGGGACCAACCCAAAAAGGGGGACATCCATGCATCTTTACTTAAAGTAGGCTAAACAAAGGGATTAACATTACAAAAAATTCCAATATGATACCTTGGCTATTAGCCTAAGAAATCATATCAGATGGTGAAGATGCTTTGGGGAAATTTTTGTCAGGCGCCCGCTTCAAATAATGGACCATGGAAGACAAAATGGGGTCAGAACATCAGCAACATGAGGCAAAAGGAGGTATAGTTGCAGGTTTTTTCGTCAATGAGGCCAGCAGTATGCATCATCTCAATGTACTAAACAAGTTGAAGATCATAAAATGTAATAAGTGCAGGAGCAAGCAAAAGACTTAATGCATTGACAGATTAGGGGATAATTAGGATTAGAAAGAGAAGATCTTGCCGCATCATTGCAAGTTTGGCTTGCAGAAAACTAGAGCTTCTCAATTTTGTATTTGGCATCTTCAGAGAGATCCTGTGGGAAGTTAGGGAAGGAAATACCCTCACAAAGAGGTTCCATCGCCCCCATGGAAATTCTGACAGAGGAGTGTGTTGATGAAGCAGGAGCTGCTTCAGCAGCCATTTTATTTATATTTCTATAAATAAGAAACCATTTTGAGAGAAAAAGAGAGGTGGGAAGTCTTGTCAGAAGAAATTTAAAAAAATTTCTCCCAGGCAAAATCAGGCTTAATTCCATAAGCCTAATCTGCATCATCAATCCATCAAAGAGCCTTTAATGGACTTGATTCATCCAGCGCTGGCCAGCAACAGGTGTTGGAGGTGTGATGGAAACCGATTGATTGCATACAGTCAACCACAGAAGCATTGTTGAAACCTGAGCAGTCTTCTACACAGTTATAATTTAATTTGGCAATATTTGATTGGTTGGCGCTTTGGGGAGCACCAGCATGGGTTTAATTAGGGGGAAAGAATTGAGCCCCATTAAAAAATTTTGTTGAGGCAGCAGTGGGGCTGACGCTGGAGGGAGGAGCAGTGGAAGCAGATGCAGCAGGAACTGTTGGGCACTTGCGCTACAAATGGTCAAGTTCAAAGCACAAGGGACAAATGGCGCAGCTGTTTTTGACATGCGTCCAAAAAGGATGATTAGGGGTAATTCTGATGACAATGTGGGGTGCATTGGGAGGTAGGTGTCACAGTGGAAAGGGCAGAATTTCCTAAAAGCATAATAAAATTAAATTAATATAATTAATAATTAGAAGTTAACCATCTATAATCTGCTTTGTCTAATTTAAGGAGGTTTATATAGGGAAGATGGTGCTCAACCACTTAGTTGATGCCTTATTATTTATAACTACTTTACCAATACTCTTACCCTAAAGAAGTATACCAACAATGAATTAACTCTTTTGTTATCCATCCATCTAGTCAGCATCTACCATCAACTAGATTATATCTAACTTAGTTTGGTTCCTGAAATAGTGTTCCAACAAATTAAATGACCTCATTAGATTAGCCTTAATGAGTTATTGATCATATTTAGGTAACAGAATGATTACCTATTTAGGGCAAACTATTCTACCCAAATTAATCTACTAGTTACTGCCATGACAAGTGCTATCTTCGGTTTGGTAACTTCAACCACCTTTATCAATTGGTTATTTAGCCCAATTGATCCACATATGGAATTCAGTTGTTATTTGATACACAATCAACCAGATTTACTAAACACTTTCAGGGATTATCCTTGACAAACCATTGATATGAATTACTATCAGAATCAAGTCCCATTAACATCATTGTTAATAATTCATTGGATAATAGCTCTGATCAATAGTTATCAAATATCAATACCTCCAATATCTATTGAGGTACATTCCTTCATAAGCCAACTACAATAGAACAAGACAGAATAGAGAAATAGCTGGATAGTCTAGTCATTTGAAAATCCTAACACTAGGCAGTATTTTAATTTCTATTCCCCATGTGATAATTATATACATCCCATACAAATTTATTTTTGTACTTACTTCTTAAATAATGATCAAAGTACTATATGAACTCTATTAATCTCTAAGTGGTCAGCTCTTACTAAGAATTGTTTTTTAAATTTTAAATTTATTGCGAGGAAGGCCGACCAGGGGATGGACACTTCCAAATGTCAACCCAAAAGAGACAAAACTTAGTAACATGGAAGGCACCCCAGAGAAGCGATGCTATCTCTTGTTGCCAGCGGAAACGCCACTTATGGGGAGGGGGAGGGAACGTGTGAATGGGCCGTAGCCACAATTGAACATGTGTGAAGGAAAGGGTCTGATTTGATGAACCAGACTGGGAACCAGGAGGAAACCAGCTGTCAGCGACGTGATGGGAGGTATCCAAACATCCACGCCTGAAAGTGGTCCACCAAATGAGACTGGAATCTGTGGACAGCTTCTGGGAGGGTGGGAGTGGAGCTTTCGATGGCATCCAAGACAATCGTGTGGATAGTCCACATGGTTATTGCAACCACCAGAGCATGGAGGGAGGGTGGAAGGGGGAGGCCATTGATGAAGCAAACATATCTCTTGACAGGCTGAAGGAATGTGTTTGATCCTGGCCAAGCAGACGTTGGACTTCGCGCCATATCACTTTAGAGGTAGGACACTTCTCCAGGCGGTGGAACAGCATTCCATACTGGCCACACACGACGCAGGATTAGTGTAAAGCGTTAGAGCGCTCAGCTGTACGATACACCCGCCTCAGGCAGCGCCACACATGGGAGCAGACTTGAGGTTGCAACAGAGGATGATGTGCGTATTTCCAGATAGTTTTTGGGTCTCATTGGAGTTGGGGATGTTCATCATGTCCAGGTAGTCCACCCTGGATAGGACATGGGGCCGTGTGGGGATCACACCATCTTGGATGGGTAGCCCCTGTACCTCTTGTGTGAACTGGGGTGAGGGGCGGCCTCTTCGGGTTGTATGTCTGCTAATATGAATTCTCCACTCAGCGCTCTGCATGGAGAGGAGGATTCGTTTGTAGTGGGTTTTAGTACCGTGAGGACCTGTGGCCGATGGGTGTGAAGCCAGGTAGTTCATCAGGGAGTGGGGGCTCGATGGATTGTTGAGGCCCAAGGCGCGGGAGAAGTTGGAGCAGGCCACGCAGGATCAGTGTTGGGAGGGGAGCGTAGGGGTAGTGATGGCCGCAATCCAGGTACCCAAGATCTTGGCCGCATGGGCTCTGAAGTCAAGCAGGCCCATGCCACCATGCTGATGAGGGCCAAACTTGACCTCTAACCATCCTGGTGGAGGGCGACCTGACCATAGCCATCCTTGCAGCAGGGCATGCAAGGATTTGAAGAAGCATGGGGAGAAGGGGATGGCGTGAGCTCCAAATCAGACTTTGGAGAGGAGCATAGAGTTGGCTAAAACGACCCTGCCAGTAAGGGAAGTAGGGTGGGCTCTGAGGGAGGCGATGCGCTTCATCACATTGTATAGAATATGACTCTCCATTACTGCTGATGCGTATCCACCTGCCTCCACCCACACGCCCAGATGGCGGACCAGCCCTATGGTAGGGCGTGGCACAAAGGGGAGCACCAGTGGGGCGGTGTGGGGTGAGCTGGTAGGGCGAGTGCGTGTGTGAGCAGATGGGCCGGGCTGAGCGCTGGTTGCAGGGGCCCAGCAGTTATGATAGTGACCAAGGAGGATGATTTTGGTTTTGGAGGCATTCAGTGCAGCGTTACTTACCCGGGAATACTCCTGGATGAGGGCTTCAAGTGCGCGTTCATCTTTATTAGATACTTCAACCACACAGTCATCTGCAAATGCCATCATCTTGACTGGGGCTTGGCCTGGCACATGGACCCTGGTGAGTTGGGCATTCGCATTTCAAAGTAGTGGGTCAAGGCTGAAGTTGTATAAGTGTGGGCTAAGGGGGTCTCCTTGTCACAAGCCCCTTTGAGGGAGGACTACTTCTGTTAGGAAGCCAGGGCCACGTACTGCCATAGTTGCAGATTCCGTGAGCAGCATCACCCAGTTGATGAAACGAGGGGGTAAGCGGAATTGATGGAGGCAGGCCCTGAGGTATTCCCAGTTTACTCTATCATAGGCCTTCTGTTGGTCCAAGAATGCAAGTGCCCCAGAGGCTGGACTGGCATGCGTTGGCCACAGAGTGCACATTTTCCCAAATCGACCTTCTGGGTATAAAACTGAATTGTTCTAAGGTATGTGGTGGCAGATGCTACAATCTCTAAACGGTTAGCCATGATTTTGGTTAAAATTTTTGTATCCGTGTTAGTTAAAGAAATGGGGCACCAGTTGGCTAAGTCTAGCTTGCCCCCTTTCTTGAAGAGTGTGATGGTGAAGGCCTCTTGTCCTCCTGGCAGGAGGCGCATTTCCAGAAGGCTCTGGTTAAGTGAGGCAAGCAGTAGTGGGGATATATATTTGAAGCACCTTTTGTAGAATTCATATGGAATGCCATCTGGGCCTGGGCATTTTCAGTTTGGTGCACCGTGAATGGCTGTCCATAATTCGTTCAGAGTAACCAAATTCATTATTGCTGGATATTAGAAAACAGTGCGGATGTGGGCTCAGTTGAGAAATTCTGCCACTTCAGCTAGCTGAATTGGATCAGATCAGTACAACTTGGAGTAATACTTTTGTGTTTCAATTGCCACTTTGGCTGGCGTATCCGCAATGGAATCATCCAATCTTTGCACCTGTGTGCAGGCCATGCTCTGGCGTGGTGCGAAAATTTTATTAAAAAAATGTGTGGTGCACTTGTCGCCTTTTGTGATGCATTTGGCCCTGTACTGAACACAAACCCAATGTTTGTGTTGCCTTTCAAGCGCGTTGAGGTGGGCGGCTGCTTCCACCCACTTCCGGCCCCATGCAGAGCTGTATCCTGTATCTGGGATATTGAACTCCAGGTGTGCCAACTCTGCCAGAGCACGCGAAATGACAGCTGATGTGGCTTGTGAGCATCTGGAGGAGAGGTGGTGAGAGTGGCGGATGGTATAATCTTTGAAAGTTGCCCATGTGGAAATGGGGTCCACACAAACGGTGCAACAAACTCTTTTTCCAAAGTTGCTGATTCCACCCATGTGGAAAATCCTGGTGACGTGAGCTCAGAGGGGCGGATTTTGCACCAATGTGGGGCCTTAGCAGCTGTGACAGGTAGTTGGTAGGTTATTGAGACCAGTCAATGGTTGGAGAATTCCATTTTTGTTGTTTTAAAGTGGGATATGTGGGGTTGGAATTTTGCCAGCGTAAGGATAAGGTCGATGTGGGACATGGACCTTAATTGGCCGTTGTGGACATGGGGGCGTATCATGTTCTCTAGCAGCGGGGCTTGCCACGGCAGTGCATCCATTAACCCAAGGGTGGCCTTATGAACGCGAAGTTCAATGTGGCCCTGGGGGGCGTGGGAGGAGGAAGGCCACCAGTCTGTTGGAGTGTTTAGCCAGCAGTTCATATCGCTGACTATGAAAGGGTCTGGGGGTAGCGGGAGGGATTTGACCAATGAGAAAATTCCCAATGCTCTTGTGCACCGTTTGGGGCATAGATGTTGATGATAGTGTGTACCACATCAGCCCACGAGAAGGTGACAATGAGGACTCAGCCATTGAGGAAGATTTCTGACAATAAAAATTTGAAAAATTTATTTTTCTGAATTAGCACCCCACAGTGCTCTGACCAAAAGGAAATGGATGGGAGGAGCATTGTTTTCCAAGCTTCCTTGGAACCTCATGGACAATGGGACTCCTGGATGGCCATGATATCCATGGGTAAATTTTGTTGTAAAAAACTCATTTCCTACCCCAGGACAGGGAGGCCTTGAGTCTGGCGATATTCAACGTCCCTAAAGTGAAGGTTTCCCCCTTTCACCTTAGGTGCGAGGGGGTGGGCACCTGGGCCCACTAGCCTCCTCTAGATTCCCACAGGCCTTCATGGCAGCGTGGGTGTTTGCAGCAACGCTATCAATAGTTTTGTTAATTTTTGCGGAAAGAGTTGCATTGGCTTTAGCCTTCACTTTTGTTTCAACAACGTCAGATGACTTTTTTGCGGTGCGGCTGAGTTTGGTGCACCGTTGAGCAGGTCAAAAGAAAATTTTCAGCTGGGATGGGCCCCAAGTCAGTTTCAACTGGAGCTTGGGTGCAATGATTGGGTGAGATCAAGTCCCCCATCAGATCCTCAGATTGAGTAGCCCAATCAGCATGGGCTTCCCAATATGTTTGGTTGATGGATTCCAAAGTTGCTTCCACCGTGAAGGTTTCAATGTTCTCCTGGCATTGGTAGTGTGGGATAGCAGTGGTGGCTTTGGCCGCTTCCTTGGCTGCGGCCCTGAGGGCCTGCTTGGCCTTCTTCCGTTCTTGTAGGGAGATAGGCTTTACCAGTAGGTAGCAGCCTTGTGCTCCCCACAGGAAAGCCTCTTTGGTGCTTGCAGTTGGTTTGTAGTGCGCCTCTCCGCTGGCCATGGCTGCTGAGGTGTGCTCTTGGAATGTGACGCCCTCCTTGGTGGGGCATGCGTGCGCCTTATGGCTGAATGCATCACAGTGGGTGCAGATGGGGGGCGCGCTGTCCACGGTCACCCAGAATGGGTGGGTGGTATGCCCTGCAATATCAATAAAAGTGGAGTGTGGGATCTGGGTTAGGTCCTTTGTGATCTCCTCAGTTGGGGTCAGAACTGCAATGGCTTTGCCAGTGCACAGGTGTGGCATCAGCGTGAAGCATTGCATTTTGAAAGATTGTATTTCTCCATATACAGCAAGACCATCTTTCAGGTGTTGTTTCAAAATGTCACGTTTTACCATAGTAGGCAAAAAGTCAAACGTGAGGAAAATTTGGTTTGATTTCATCCATCTGGTGCGTTTGGTTTCGATGACCCATTACCCTTCAGGGAGGTCAACCACTACGCGCACTGCAGCAGCCTCATCTGCTGCCTCTTTGTTTTCAAAACATAGGTCCAGCCAACTACGTGACATGGAGTGAAGTGCGATGTACACCGCAGTTGGGAAAAAGGTGTGCACATCTTCACAAAATTTTTCCCATAAGGCCGTTTGTTGGATGTCCAGAAACATGCAGACTCCATATTCTAGCAACGAAAGTGGCTGGGAGTGTGGCGTAAGGATGTACTGGTTGCATCATGCTTGCCACGTGAGGATTTCCAGGGGAAATAGTGACCGTCAGTTTTTTAAAATTTTTGTCTATTTCATCATTTTCTCCGGGGCGTTTTTGAACGTTTAAGGCCACAGGCCTTCCACCTGCTCCTCTTACCTTACTTGCCCAACTGCTCCCTGACATGGGCGCAGACTTTTTCTCCTCTGTGAGATTATCAAACTAGAAACAGACTTGAATTGAATAGGTTGCAAAAGTGTTTGCAACGAGAAAGAAAAGTTAAGAATTGTTTTTTATACCTGCTATATTTAACTTGTGCTTTCTTCTATTTTTGGATACTTACTATTCTAAGAGCATAACAGTTTTTATCTATCTGCACCCTTCACTAACCTTTTAATTATATCAAGGTCAAATAGAAGAGCACAATTTGTTAATATAGCTTATTATCAATATACCTATAATATCTTGTTTCTTATATAATTTCATGCTACATAATACAATAAAATGCATTAGTAACCATATCTTGTGAAAAATTTAACCACCTTACATATAAAAAGGATATCTCACCAATGTTATATAGATACTAGCAGAAAGCTTCAGCTTTTCACATGACTATCTGTATATGATTTTTGGTGTAACTATCAAGTTAGTAGAAAGCTATAACTGTATATATAAGCATATTCCTATATTTTAAGTTATATATAAAAGGTACAAAGCAATAGTTCTATCATTCATTTTTCCTCATAATGCAAAATTACAGTTATGATAATCAATAAGTTCTATTCACATTAAGAAGTTAATTATATTAAGTGTTTGTTATATTTTATTTATTATATATCTCAAAATATATGTTGTAAAATTACTCACCAATCATATAAAATCTGAAAATATCTCAAATACTACATTACTGATTCTCATTATACAATACTAAATCAAGTAATCATATACAAAGCTACAGGTTTAGTAAGTATATTCTTTTATTTATTTAGTAATAACTTGGTTTTTTTCAACCTTTATTATCTAATAAAGTGAAACCCTTCCTTTGGGTATTTACATTTAATGTTATACTGAATCCTAAAAGATTTATTTAACTAATTTAATAACTATCAGACTATAAATATTATATATCTTTATTATGCTGACCTTATATATTGAGGGGTATTTATAATGATTATTAGAAAAAAGGAAATAAAATAGATAGATTAATATTGGTCAAACTTCTTTTAGGGATACCTAACTAAGTATTAAAGCTTTAACATATAATTTATTATATCATACTATCATACTACTATAATTATGTAATTTACATTAAATTAGTTCTGTAGATTCTAAGAAGCCGTGGAAAAATTCAACCCCTAGATATTTATTAATATATAGGCAGATAGTTAATTTATTAGATAGATAAATATTTAATAGAACCAAATAAAGTGAAGACCTTTCATTGGGTGCCTGCCATAATTGGGTACTTACATTTGGTGAAATACTTGAAACCCCATTAAATATAAACTAATTTAGTACTATTGAATATAGAAATAGCAAGTATTTTACGTGGACTCTGATTATCTAGGGATATTTTAATATATTAAAACAAATGGAAAAAATGTATAATAGAAAAAGAATTCTCTTTCCACTTGGCATAACTTTCTGAGCAAAATTACATGAATTTATAAAACAAATTGAATTTGCCTATAGTAGTTTTGCTCTGATGTCCTTGGATTCTCCGCCAGCTGCTCCAGCGTGGAGCAGCGGCAAACCTCCCCCCACCATTTTCTGTCTGGCAGGAAAACGCGCTAGGATTGGTTCACCCAGTCATTACAAACCCATGGGACAATTTGTTCCTCCCAAGGATCTTGATGCCCACCTTGCTCATACCCAAGTGGACCTTGCTGCCCCCTAGTGCTCACCCGTAGCAACATGCACTATGGCCTAAGGGTCAAATATGGGAAACTATTCCCATACCACAACCAAGTCATTATCAAAATGGCACAGGTGGTGATGACACCCGCTGGCTTTATTGATTTCACCCCACAAGGGGTATTTTGACCTCAGCTTCACCTGCTAAGCTTACGCTGCCACTGCAGCAACTGTGCCCCTGGTTTTTAGGGCACCCCTCTCCCTACAACTCAGACTCAGCTCCCAGAGGACACCACTTTGGTGGTCCAGTTTGCTGGCCTGCCCACCCACCTCCCCCTGAAGTGCTCCACCAGGAGCTGATGGATGGTTTGGCAGCCTATGGCTCCAACCCCATCTTACAATTTGTGATCCCAAATGGGGCCACATGACTTGCTGAGCCTTGGGCATATGCCAAGATAAGCCTGAATTTAATAAAATTGCGGTGGCAATTCTGCCATGCACTGTTATTCCCTAAGTGCCTGACCATCCATTTTGGGCCCGCATCAAGGGCGGGCAGATGATCTGTCCATAATGTTTCAAGTTAGACCACTCAAAATGCAAGTGCCCCTCCTCAACCACTTCTGGCAGATTGAATGACTCATCCGCTGACCTCCAATCTGCTGCCCACCCTGTACAATTTCCAGTATGGGGCACAATCCTACCTCCTCCACCCTCAAAGCCTGTTGCTGCAGCTGCACCTGCAGCCACCAATCAGCCTCCTCCTCACCCCAATGCCATAAATAATTCCTCCAATTAAGCATCAGATTGGATCCTAGTTTGATCCCATGCTTCCTTAAATGAATTGACCAAACCTCATCCATACGCTGATTCCCCAATCCAATTCAACCAAAACCCATGGGAATTATTGGCTGAAATTGACAATTCAGGTAAGTTCATTGAATAACCATCTCTGCAAATTGAGCGGTTCATTAATGCAGAATGGGACGCCAAATCCCCCCCTCAACTTTTTACCCCGCAGCCAAACATCAAATTGTTTTGCAGTGATCACCCGTTTGCAGTCAAAGCAGCTGCAACACCAGATTGTTGTCCCCTGCGTAAAGCCATCACTAAATTAGTAGTGATACTCAGAGGAGGAATTCCACCTCCTGTTATCCCTGCAACCTTAACTCCAAAAAGTAAAATATTGGTGAACCAGTATTACAAAAATGCAAACAATGCTATCCAGAACGTGGAAACTATAGCACGGAATCCAAAAAAACAAAAATACCCTGAACCAACATTTCCACATTCGTTAAACTCCCAGATGCCTGAATCAAAGCTGAAACTCTTTAACAAAATATCTCAGTGCCACTTATCTAGCTGGCAACTTCCATGAAATCCCAATTATTAGAGATATTGAACCCTATGCCACAGATGCCCCAACGCCATTACTGTCTGCCATGACATGCACTCTACTATGGGAGGAAGAAGCTGCTGCCAAAGAGGCTTCCAAAGACAAGCCCCCAGACCCCCTCTCCCCTTCCGCCATGGAGGGATAAGCGGCTTCTGCTGCCCACCTGGTTGGTCAATTTTTGAAGCATTTCACTCAATCCACTAATTAGGGCGTTTTATTTGAACCAAGTAGTTACATTAGTTTTTTAGTATATTTTTAGTTTTGGTAATGTCTGTCCCCTGGTCAGCTTGCCTCAAATAGTTATAAAAAAATGTATAATAGTTTGATAGTTGGTCAAATTTCTTCTAAGTTGGATATCTGTTTAAGTTATAAATCCTTAATGGATAATGTTTTTTTTTAGTACTAGATGGTCCCAACCCAAGGTTAATGGATAATGTTTTATCATCACATTATCACACTGTTATGAGCATGTAAAGGTACATTAAAATCAGCTTGTAGATTCCGAGGCCACTGTGGACAAATGTAGATCCACTTATAGATTTATTATTTACAAAGTAATTTGTAATTTATTGTCAAGAGATTAACATGACTGGATGATAAGCTATATATCCATCAGATCATAAAATATGAAATGAGGTGAACCTTGAGATTTAATCTAAAATTATGATAAAGCAAAGTTAATTAATTGTAGTACCAATAGTTCAGCAAATTGAGGGAATTCCTCTGAGACCTCAAATAGAACAATAACTCCTAAAAAATGTAACTAATAGGATATTACTAAGTGGAAGGTTGAAATCAACTAAAATACCAAGGATAAGAATTGAGCGTGAGAATGAGAAGGAGAATGAGAAGGGGAGGTTTTTAGTAGTAGCAGAGATAGTCACATTTTATATATATAATAAAAGTGTTGGTTGGGGAAATAGCTCCATAATATATGTCAGTTTTTATTAAGGATTGGCGATTTTCATATCATCCGTCTGTTACTCAGTGGTGATTATCCTATGCAACAAACTTGGAGGATTTAAAAGATATTGCCAAAAATTAACAGTGATGCTCACTACAAGGGGCCACTGGTCAACTGTAGTACAACAGCACTAGGGTATCATGGCGAGCCGTCACTCTTTATACCAAAATTTAATCATATTTCATGACCAATACTCTGGTGAAACAATGGAAACATTTATGAGGAACTGGCGTTATTCACGATGACAGAACCAGGGGACAAGGAAACTAGTATGGAACTGCAGTTAGCTGCTTTTCCAGTGTTGAAGTCTTCCCAACAGGGTCAGTCTACTAATGTGACCCCTCAGCAACTGCAGGGTATTATGGAATGGCTCATGTGGGGTTACTGCCTTTATGAAGAAGATATGGGAGAACATGCTCTGAGTCTGTTTTATAATCAACAGGACCAAGGATCCCATTAAAAATTTGTATATGTCTTACCTTGACGCTACCACACCGGGGTTGTCTCACCTGCTCAGCTCACATGGGGCTGAGTGATACTTGGTTGCATATGTTCAGCCTTTGATCCACCAACTATTGCGTGTGTTGGCTCAACCTAACATTGAGATTGGTGATGTCATGCGTTTTGTCCAGGTGCAACAGAATGACACTCACTTCTTACTTGACCGCCTCAATCACTATTTCTCAGAGCTCCAGGGGGCGCTAGTGCACGTGAACAGTTGTGTTGTGGACATCCACCATCTCTTGGATGAATTAGTTCCCATTTGAACCATGAGTTACCCCAAGTATCAGGAGAATTGTTAGACTGGTGCGGGCTGTCAGATGAATGGATCCTGGATGTCACAACATTGGGTAGTGACAATGAGCGCTATATGGTGGAAATGGCAAAATGGGCTGAAGTTATTGAAACAGCGGTGGCCTAGACTAGGAACCAGGTTACCCTGTTAGAACGGTGGATGACTGATCATGCTGACTCCGTGGCAATCAAACTCAGTCAGCTCCATGCTGAGTGTAGTAACCAACGGATGACTAACCATTTGACCATCTCTTTCTTGGCGTCCTCAAAATACAGCAAGTTTCTGGGTCAGTATAATCAGTTGGAGAGCGCTAGTCAGGCGGCTCAGGACCAAACCATTACTCTTACATTAATTGATATGGTGTAGTACGCTGATATGCAAGTGCGCTTGGATAACCTTTGATGGGTCAATGAGGAGTTGGTGTGGGAACGAGCCACTCTAGCCATTCAAGTAGATGAGGTGAACTAATAAGCGCGTGACACCAGACATAAGAACGTTAGAATGCAGGGCACATTGGAGAATGTCCTCTTTTATTCATACAATGGAGCGTAAACTGGACACAGAGCAGGAATTCTGCTGTGAATTACAGAATGATTTTGAGGCGCTACAACAGGGAGTTCAAGATGGGCGGTGTTGGTGCTATTCAGTCAAAGCTGAGCGGATTATCAAATAGATTTTGCTGAATAGATTTGTTGTAAATTTGGCATTATCTTAGAGATATGCCAAAGAGGTTTTGCAAAGGGTTCAGCCCACTGAGCAATAGGGCTGATGACATGATGATTGTCATCCTCAAAACAAGGTAATAAACTTTTAATAGAGATAGAGCAATTGCTCTGATGATACTCTTTTATTTAACTTAATAAAATACAGCAGATCCTCACTGTTCCACTCACTCTAAACTATCAACAACCTCCTCTTCCAATCGACTTTTCTTGCTAATATTTCAGCGACTTTGGTTGATACTGACCATTTCGCTTAGTAATTCGTTCTTCCGCATCTCATTGGTTCTGATAGTGGTTATTATGTATCAAATTCATGATCGCCTAGTTCAAGGCAATATACCATTTATTAATCTCACATTGACATCTCTGAATCGCCTCATTTGAAAGAGATCCAATACCATTTATTCTAACCCAATATTGCCTCATCATAAGGCGCTCAAAAATTGTAATTCATACTCAGACTTGGTGTATTCTACCACATTCCACTGCAACATTTTAGAGCTTATCATTCAGTAATATTAGAATTATGACATTACCCCTTGACTGGATGATAAGGCTTCTGTTGCTTATACACCTGGAGGAACTTTGCATGTACTCAGTTGATTATATGACCACTCGTGGTGTCCTTGATAGTATATGCATCTGCACCTGTCTTATCAATAACTTTGAACAGCCCAATCCAGATACTGGCCAACTTGTGCTTCCGCCAAAAACCATGTTGGTCATGGAATAGAACCATGTCCCATATTTTAACTGGGCTAACCTGCTATGACGTACCTGATCCACAAATTGGTTCTTAATCTTTTTGACTAAACTAAATGAATATGCTTTGGTTTGCAATTTGATTAATGTGTCAGCTAGGGTTGTCAAATATCATTTAGGATCCATTCTGCGGTATCTTCTACACAGGCATATAGCAGCGCCAGAAGAGCATTGTGTCATCCATACAGTAATTGAAAGGGTCTCTTCCCCATGGCAGAATGATAACTAATATTATAGGTGAAGATGGTGGTGGACAGAAGGGAACTCCAATCTAAGGGTCAATCTGCTACTAATTTATGGAGTATGTTTTTCTAAAGTCCCATTGACCCGCTTGACCATCCCATTAGACTTGGGGTAGTATGGGGTTGTCAGAACCCCACGGATAGCCATCAGCTCATTAAACTTTGGGAGGGCGTGGGAAGTGAAGTTAGTTCCATTGTCAGTAAGGAGGAACTGAGGGCAGCCATGCTGAAGAATAATACATTCCATTATGAACTTGGCCGCTGTGACCGCCCCTAAATCTCACATCACTCTTGCTTCAACCCACCTGGTCAAGTGGTCAATTGCCACCAGAATGTACTTTGGTTGGCTATCTTCTATTAGCAGAGGGCTGTAAGTCCAGGGGAACGTCCCCTGTGTGTGGATTGGGCAATATTCCCGTTTCTGAATAAAAGGGTCTAAAGAGGGCGTCTGTACCCCTCATCACCCAGGGCGACCTCACCCACATGGTAGACGAGTTCTGGGTAACTAGCCCTCTCTCTTCAGATCCCTCCCCCAGTACCCTCACTCACCTTGGCAAAACTTGTCTGCCAGATTAAGGAAATCTGCACCAAGATCACCAAATTGAAGTTGAAGGGCCTAAAACTGATGGGAATAAAGCTTGATGATTGGAAACCATATAGTCAAAAAGGGACAATTATTAAATTATTGGCCAGAATTGATGACGGTTTTGACTCAGCCAGCAGTACAATCGCCAATGCTAACCACCTCTCAAAATTGTCAGGGATGATCCCCAATGTGCAGATGGTATCTTTGGAAACCATCGCAGACAGTTTGAAACATCTATCCAATAAATCAGGAGTTGCAGCCAACATGACTCATTTGGCAAAACAAATGCCCCAGCGACTGGGCACAGGTGGGTTGGGCATCCTGAACTCATTTCCAACCAATTAGGACTGCCCCTACATGGGGTGACCCTGGGGAATTCCCAGTTCTCGTTGGGCCAGATGCCATCACGCTAACTGATGGAAATTTAGTTGAGCTTCAGTTCAGGCATTTGAGGTCAAACTGACAGTGACTTAGCCTGCCGCCAAATCCTTTGTTGTCAGTTCCAATTGAGATTATCTGCCCCTTCCCGGAAAAATTCGCTGGGTTAGGTCAAATTTGAGGGACCCAATCCCTGCTTGGACCCACATCAATCAAACACTAATTAATCAGTTGCATCACACTGAGGAAATTGTTGGTTGATTCTCTTTATTTTCCTTTCCAATAAATTCTCACTAAAAAACCAATTTTTTTACTTTAATTATATCCTTCTTGCTGAAGTCCTTATGGCATTAATCTGGTGGCCTATTGGTCCCTACACTGGATGGGCATTACCAGTTTTGATGATTACCATCACTCCCACCATCGTCAACTGGATTCAACATGCAAGAAACTTCTGGCAATTTAACCCCATCATTGCAACTATCCGCCATCAATATACTGGGATTTTGTGACATTACATTCACCATTTCCAAGAAAGGATTCGCCCCTTTGTCTCCACAATTGTATTAAACCCATCCACCAGCAGCCCTGTAAAAACCATCCCAGTGGTACAATCCCCTTCAGCAAGACCCCCAGTGTCTGGGGTTTTTTCTATTTGGTTTATTTTCAGGTTTCTTTTCATGCTCATTCTACACCAATGAGTCATTGTTTCCCAATTAGTAGCTTCATACAATGTCATATGAGCAGCAATTCCAATGGCATTATGGCTTGCTTTTTGGGTGCTCACACATCCCAACTGGCAGGCCAGTCTAAAATTCTTCTGCCATTTTCATGCCAAAGGCCAATGACATCCATGGAAACCATATGCCAAGCATAGTGCAGCCTTACTAACCAGTATGAGTTCTTCTGGCATAATGGCTTTTCCACTTGGCACTGGTGGTAGGAAGAGATATTGTCAAGCACATTGAAGTTCATGCTTTCCCAGTAATACCAAGGCTGCAACAATTCCATTATCTTGCGCACGCCACCATGTCTGACAGCCCTATGTGCGCTCATGATAATGTTAGGCTGTGCCAAGGGTTGCGGGAAGTTCACAGTTGAATATCTAATCCACTTATACAACTCACCATTCTGCTGAAAAGTATTGACTCACATTTAATTCAATGCCTTTACAACTTGTGGCTGCTCATCATTGTACTTACCTCTAATCATCTTATCATACATAATGTCACTTAGATCTGCCATTACTGCAATTGTTGGTAATCCTGACAAGCAGTCTGCATTCTGGTGTTTGGCTTCTGGTTGGTGAAAAATCTCAAAATTGTAAGTCTGCAGTTTAAGGAGCCATCGGGCTAGACGCCCTTCAGGCACTTTAAGGTTCTACAACCAGCATAACAAGGCATGGTCCGTTACAAATTTGAACTTTACGCCATGCAAATATACTTTGAATTGCTTATAAGCATATATCACCGATAAGCATTCCCACTCAGTCATTGTATAATTACGTTTGTGGCAATTCAGACTTCAAATGCAGTATGCTATTGGGTGCTCCTCCCCTTCGTCATCTTTTTGAGACAAAACTGCCTCAACAGCGGAAAGGGATACATCCATCTGTATGATGAACTCTTTATCAAAGTTTGGGTATCATAGCACTGGTGCACTGATCAGTGCCATTCACAGTGAAACAAAAGAGCATTGTCAGCATTTTATCCATTCAAACACAGCATCCTTTCTAATAACTCAAACAGCGGACCTCCAAAAACTAAAGTTGGGTAAAAATGGTGGCAATAGCTGACCATCACCAAAAATACCTGTACATCACGTTTGATGCTTGGTGTAGTCATTTTTCAGATAGCCTCCACCTTGGCTGGTTGATGCTTCAGCCCGGTCACATCTACTACAAATCCTAGGTACTCTAACTGCTCTTTGAAGAATTGACATTTTCAAGGCTTGATCTTGATATTGGCCTTTGCAAGCTGGCGGAAGACCTTCTCCAGATGGGTAATATGCTCAGAGAACTTTTGGGAAAAAACACTGATATTGTTGAGGTACACAAGAGCACGCAAAAGCTTCAGGTCGCCAAGAGTATTATCCATGGCCCATTGGAACGTAGCCAGGGAATTTATACAGCCCTTGTGGCATACGGTTGGTTAAAATAACCCTTTAAATATGATAATGGCGCACTTTTCCTGTTCCTCCATGGGTAACCCAATCTGCCAATAGCCTGATATCAAATCCATTGCAGAGAAGTAACAAGCTATGCCTAATTGATTCAGCGCATCATCAATCCGTGGCAAGGGTATGAGTCTTTTTTGGTGATACTGTTGAGCTTCCAGTAGTCTATTACCATCTGGTTGGTACCACCCTTATTTTTTACAATCAGAACGGGTGAGGCCCATGGACTCTTTGAAGGTTCAAGCATCCCTTGCTCCAGTAGCTTTTAAATCTCCACTGTCACTACTTCCTCAGCTGCCCTTGATTGGCAGACTGGTCATGACCTGATGGGTGGATGATCCCCAGTGTCTAATTAATGGAATACCCCCCACGCGCATCCTAAATCATGGTCATTGAAAGCAAAAATCTCTTTATATTTTTGAAATAAAACTATTTCTCAATCCTTCTGTGCTTCCAATAATCCCATTAAATCATTGTGCGGTACCACAGTCATTACAGTGGACTGTGGTTCAATAGGTAGACCAAATTCATCCTTTGATCCCAACTCATGAACCTGAAGGACCTCTCTAACAGGGGTCAAGTGTAAATATGCCACTATATGATATCTTTTTTTTAGTACTAGATGGTCCCAACCCAAGGGGGGATTCATCGATGTGCCACTATATGATATCTTCAGATTTGCATTTGTTCCATTTGTAGGTTCATGAGTAAAACCTTGATCTCCCAGTGTCCCAGGAGTATGATGCCTGGAGCCACATGTGGCTCAAGCTGCAATTGCTGATAAGGCCCAAAACTTCCCCATAGAGTCCACGTGGTACTTCTACCTCCAACTCAGTGTTCACAATTACTTAGTGACCAGAAGAGATAGATATAGGTCCAGCATCTTGGAGAGGCAGCCCCTGATATTCATATATCTTCTGGGAAAGGGGTTAAGCCTCGCTTTTTAATCAATGATAGTGAACTGGAATCACCCCATCACTATAGGCAAGGTTGATATACTCCAAAACCACCAAGTCCTTTGGCACTCTGCTATAGTAAAGTAAATTGGGATCCGTTGTCCCAAAAGTTCAAACGTCTCCTCTGTTATATCAACAACAGCCCCATAATGTCACATTAAAGTGGTTCCAATTAACATGTCATAATTATCATTTGGCAACACTATCATTGGGGCTACAATGACAATCAACCTGAATTGCAATGGAAGTGCGCTGTATGCTCCTTCAGAGACTGTGGTATCTGCTTTAGCGGTCCCATATACCATCGGTGTTCTACATCCAGTTTTAATGTCAACTTAACCACCAAAATTAGTCAAACTTTTTTAAACTGGAGCACCTGTATCTATTATAGCGTGGACTCAGTTTTTGGCTAGCACAATGTCAGTACGTACATTCTAAAAATGATGTATCTTGATTGGGTAATGCATGGATATATAATGAACTTCTGTTCCCAAGGAAACTTGAAATTCCCTCACCAACTTTGGGGTATTTTTTGATGATAATGTTGACTGGAAGAGCAAAGGTTACTCCTTGCAGAGAAGGCAAATCTGTGGAGAGGTCCAACTCGTCAGTGGAAACTTGGTCAAGCATTTGGCAAGCGTATGGTATAAGCTGCATCTGAGATCCTTCTTCTGCCGCAGCTCTGGGTTGCGTCTGTTGCACAATATTCACCCCTCCAACTGGCTGCTAATATAAGAATGTATTATTGTACTGGAGGGCTTCCGCTGCATATACTTCAATAGAATCAGGTGGGACGTTTGAATATGGAATAGTGGAGGTAACAAGTCCCGTATCTACTCTGCTCTATTTTCCCTGGTCACAATCCTGCTGTACATAATGGACCCATCAATTGGGGCAAACTCATGCCAGGTTCCCAGGGCGGCCACATTTGAAACAATTTACCCCATCTGGCCTGCGTTATTGAATATTATAAGTTGGTTCACGCAGAAAGTTGTACTGAAGGTGGTAAGCATAAACAGGACCAGGTCTATAGAATGACTTCTGACGGTCAGCATAGTTAGGCCCAGGGCAGTAGTTGGGCTGTGGATGATAAGCAGGTATGGGGCGGACGTTTAACTGCTGGTGGTAACTCAGCGGAATCTTAACTGGACAAGTGAATTTCCCTGAATAATATGGTCCAGAAATGGTAGCAGAAGGGTTACGCTCAGTATTAGGTGGAGGGAAGTTGGCAGATATATGGCGCAAGAACTCAACAGTTTTAGGCAAGGGTACGTCTTCATCCAATATCAGGGTCATGACGTTGTACAGCTTGCAGTATGGCTTTATGGTGGAGATCATTACAATGCACATGTCAGATTTGGATAAAATTCCTGCCCCAATTAACACATGGGCTTCTGCTATTAATTGATCAGCAAACGCAGTGAGAGTCTCATTACGCTGAAACCCAATGGTCAAGAATTCAGCCTTCCACTGTGAAATCTTTGTGATGCTGCCAAATAACCGCAACACAGTATGCTTCATTTCTCAGTATGAAATGAAACTGTTTTTAAGATAACAGGTGACTTGGTTGGCACTTTCAACATCCAAGGTGGATATTAACAGTTTTGCTTTACACCAATCTGAGGCTTTTTCTGCCGCAAACTCAAATCATTTATAGAAGCCGCGGATATTACCATTGCAATCAAAAAGAGGCAGCTTATTGTTACAAACCTCCTGAAGAAGCTCATCCTGCCTTTTGAGCACAACATCTAAGGCAAGTTTGAGTTCTGCATATTTGACTGGTGTAGTATGTTGTAAAGATCCCCTATTCATGAAAGTCTGATGCTCCATGGCCTGCAACTGAAGACTTATTTTGTGTAATTGATCAATGGGCCCCCTTGTAATGAGCACCCCTGTTATAAATTTGGCGGTATCTCAGAGATATGCCGAAGAGGTTTTGCAAAGGGTTCAGCCCACTGAGCAATAGGGCCAACAATATGACAATTGTCATCCTTGAAAAAAGGTAATAAACCTTCAATAAAAATAGAGCAATTGCTCTGATGACACTCTTTTATTTAACTTAATAAAATATAGCGGATCCTTACTTTTCTGCTCATTCTAAACTATCAACAACCTCTTCTTCCAATATACTCATCTCACTGATATCTCAGCGACTTTGGTCAATAATGACCATTTTGCTTAGTAATTCTTTCCGCCACATCTCATTGGTTCTAGAAGTTACTATGTATTAAATTATGATTGCCAAGTTCAAGACGATTTACAGATTATTTTTCTTGCATTGACATCTCCTAATCGCCTCATTTGGGTGCAATCCAATACCATTTGTTCTAACCCAATATCACCTCATCATAAGGCGCTTAAAAATCATGACTCATACTCAGACTTAGCGGATTCTACCACATTCTGCTGTAACGACTCAGGGCTTATTGTTCAGTCATATCAAAATTGCAACAAGACTGGTGAGGGAGGTAAGGGTGCAGTCAGCAGCAAGTCTGGAGAAGGATGCTATGGATTGGCCAGCAAGTACCCCCTAGGGTTTTTGGCAGTCCCTTTCCATAATCCAACCTCTTTTTGGTCTACTTCAGCAGATTCACATCCATCCTCATGACCTTATTCTTTACCTCAAGGGGATGCTTCTTTTGACTAATCTGAACCTATCCCAACTATTCCCTGAGCCCAATGCATGGGGCAGGGTGATTTTGTCTAGAAAAGAATCTACCGCCTTTCAGCTTTGATGGGAACATGCACGGGTATTTTAATTGTTCAAATTTGCCATGGAAGGGGCATCAGATCGGCAGAAAAAAAACTGATGCTATACGCTTGGATGTTGAGAGTGCCAGCCAGGTCACCTGTTACCTAAAAAGTAGTTCTGTAACGTATCAAGAGGTGAAGGAGACAGTGCTCCATCTGTTTTAGGCAAGGCGATGATGGCGCAGTGCAAGGCCAAATTCTTGACAATACATTTTCAAAAGAATGAGTCTCTAGTGGAGTTTGTGGAGCAGTTCATGGCAGAAGCTCATGTGTTAGTAGGAGCAGATATTTTAACCAACAAGAAGGTAGGCATAGCAATGATGGCGGCTGTCAAACCATATCATGAACTGTATAAAAACATGACCCACATAATTTAATAAGACATGGTGATTTTACAAATTAACACTTTACGCCATCTCTTTGTCAACTTCAGTGCCCCAACGTGGACTGGAAAGCCCCCTATAATTGCCATCGCATCATCAGCAGGAAATGGATCACAACGACCTGGTTCTAATCTGTTGGGCTATACGCAGCTACCCAATATGTTGATTGGTCCCTTTCACCCTCCTTACGCACAACCAGCCCAACTCCAGCCTAATTTCAATTCTTTGGTTAACTTTTAACCCAGACCTTCAGGCGTGAACCATAGATGGGAGCCATTTATGAATGCTTGTTTCTTGTGCAGACAAAAAGGCCACTATGCAGCTAACTGCCCAGGCAACCAACATGTTTATGCATTGCCCTCCATTTTGATCAAACAGGGAAAAGCCTGAGCGGAGTAGAGATGGGATACTTTAACTCTTATAATCCATATTTTTTGTCCCTGACAATTCCCATGAGTCTTGTTGCATTGGTCCCAGTACCCTACCTGATGACTTATTATATCAACAACTTCCAAACAATAGCTCTTCACTAATTCAGGGGAGCGAGATAACCCTTTAGGCTCTGAATTCTTATGAGATGTGCAAAAGCCATATGCATGGCAAATCCTTGAACAAAATGGCACAAGTGATGTTAGACCCTCAACTGACGTCACCTCCCTAGTGGGAGTAAACGTAGCCATTCCAGGAGATAAGATCGCCCAGGAGTATCCTCAAGTTAGTATGGGTATATCATCCTTCCTTGGTAACAAAAAGCCTTTGGACGTTCACACAATAAACACCAATGGTTCTTCTTATTCATAGTATACCTAATGTGATATTTTTGTTCAGAACATACAAATCTGAGCTATTATAGATACTGGTGCCCCCATTAATATAATTTCCACCAATCTCATGGCTAGGCTTCCTCTGAATCTGGATGTGGCTCACAGAGTAGTGTATGGGACCATGGGTCACAGAGCACTGTTTCTGAAGGAGTTTACAGCGCGTTGCCTTTGCAGTTTGGTTCAGTTAGGGCTTCCACTCCAGCGGTGGTTTGCCAAATAATAACTATGATATGCTGATTGGTGCTGCATTCATGAGGAGATTTAGAGCCATGGTCAATATGGCGGAAGAAACGATTAGTATCTTGGGACAACACATCCCCATTTAATTTGCCTCTTATGGAGTCCCACAGGACCCCAATCCACTCCTATCAGATCAATCTGGTGTATAGCGATGGGGTGATTCCTGTCCAATATCAGCGGATGAAGCAGAGGACTAGAGCCCCCTAACCAGATCTACAAATACAAAGGTATTCCGCTATGAGATGCAAGCACTTTAAGCATACCATCTGGACATCAGTTCATATTAGGGACGGAGCTTGAAATTGGTATCCCAGAAGGTTTATATGGGGAGATTATGGGGCCCTACTAGCAATCACAGCTTGAACCTCATGTGGTTCCAGTGTTGCTGTTGCCAGGGCATGGGAAAGTGAAAGTACTATTAGTGAACCTATAGAAGAAGTCCAGCTGGTCCAAAGACACCAAGTGGCGGCTTATTTACACCTGACCCCTATTGATGAGGTGCATCACATTCACCATTTTGGTTCTTGGGAGAACCTTGGCCTACCTGTAAAAACCACAGTCAATGTAATGACAGTGGTTCCATGGGAAGCTCTGACTGGGCTGTCAGAGGAACAGAACGATAGAATGATGGATCTGTTCAAAAAATACCAAAAAAATTTCACATCTACTGACTATAACTTGGGATTTGCCCGGGGGGTGGTGCATTGAGTGAACATGGGCAATCACCCCCTCTCCCATCTGTTCATGGCCTATTCAGTGTTTGAAAGTGGCAGAATAGGTTGTCTCCAATGAGGTAGACCATTTAATCAAACAAGGGATGTTAGAGCCATCCAAGAGTCCGTGGGCATCACTGGTGCTTATTGTTAAGAAAAAGATGGTACCAACTGTCATGGGCGGGGATCCCAGACCCCATCCATTTCATCCTGGAAAGGCCTACGCGGCGGCATTACAGGCGGGCAACCTAACCAGACAGACTTGGCACAGGCGAGGCGAACCTTTTCTCATCAAATTCTTGGAAATGCCCACGTGGCAGCAAATGGAGTGATGAGGCTGGACTGTCACTGATATGAGGTCCCCTATCACAAACCCAAACCTGAAAATATCAGGTAAGTGAGGCGTGACACCTCGAAAGAACTTTATTTTTATTTTAAAAATAATAAAAGACTGAACTGGAGGGGACCAAGGCCAAGACTTAGAATTCCAACTTAGAATTTGAGAAGGTTGGGTTTGACTTTTATAAAGTCGCTTCCAAGGAGCCTCTCTGATTCATTCCTTAAGCCTGCTGAGCTTAAGGAATGGTCAGAGCGGCTCATCCCAGCCCTCTGAGTCCGACCACCCACTCCACCATACCCAACAATTCTGATTGGTTCGGTTTGAATTAACTGAATGAACCAATCAGAATGTAACATTCAGAAATTTATCCTTTCGGATGATTTCCATTTGTTACATCACCCCCACTAAAACGGCCCTCTGGGGGCAGAGAGCTGCCATTTTGGGAGGAAATCGTCAGTGAGAGGTCTTCCCAGGGCGAGTCACCTTGAGCCCCAAGAAGGATCCTCTCGAGGGGAAATGGGGGGAATAAAAACTGGAAACTGGGCTGTTGGAGTAAGCCCCAACAGGTAAGGACATTTGTACCCAACACCTGGCCAAATCACCACCTTCCGGAGGCTACCACTAGGAATGGCCTTCCCATCCCAACCAGGGAAGGCACTTTCCCCAACAATAGCCCCAGAAGGCGCAAAACAGCGCTGGCCATGGGCCATCCCCTTTGCACTGTCAGGCCTGAGAATGGCCCTCCTATCCTGACTGGGAAGGCGCTTTCCTCAGTCCTGCTGGCAGTGGGGTTGACCCCATGGCGCTGGTGCTGGGGTGAATATCCTCCCCTTTTGGGACTTTCTGGGGTTGAGGGAACCTGCTGGGAACAGGTGCCCTCGGACACGGCCACTGGAATCAGCGGGAACCTGAAATTTGGCAGATCCTTGAATTTCACTGACGTTGCAGGGCTGGCCATCAGTCGCTGGGTTGGCCCAGCGCCAGTTTCCTCAACAGCTGGGACAAAACAGAAATCCTCTGAGGGACAGGACCACCTCCAACCAAAAGCAAAAAGAAGTTGGAATAATGTCATGGGCGGGGATCCCAGACCCCATCCATTTCATCCTGGAAATGCCCGCGTGGCAGCATTCTAGGTGGGCAACCTAACCAGACAGACTTAGGCACAGGCGAGGTGAACCTTTTCTCATCAAATCTCAGAAATGCCCACACGGCGGCAAACGGAGTGATGAGGCCAGACTGTCACTAATATGAGGTCCCCTATCACAAACCCAAACCTGAAAATATCAGGTAAGCGAGGCGCGACACCTCAAAAGAACTTTATTTTTATTTTAAAAATAATAAAAGACCAAACTGGAGGGGACCAAGGCTAAGACTTAGAATTCCAACTTGGAATTTGAGAAGGTTGGGTTTGACTTTTATAAAGTCGCTTCCGAGGAGCCTCTCTGATTCATTCCTTAAGCCTGCCAAGCTTAAGGAATGGTTGGAGCAGCTCAGCCCAGCCCTCCGAGTCCGACCACCCACTCCACCATATCCAAAAATTCCGATTGGTTTGGTTTGAATTAACTGAACAAACCAATCGGAATGTAACGTTCAGAAATTCATCCTTTTGGATGATTTCCGTTTGTTACACCAACTGGGTGGTCATTGACTACTGAAAACTCAATAGAATCACAAAAAAAGATTCCTACCCCCTTCTGTGGATTGATGATGTGTTAGATTGACTGGGAGAGGCTAATTATTCTTCTGCCATGGTTTTGATATTGGAGTATTGGCAGATCAAGTTGCCAGCAGAAGAATGGGAGAAATGCGCTATAATCACCTCTATGGGGTTGTTCCAACCCACGCATATGCTTTAAGTGTTATGTAATGCCCCAGCTACATTTCAGCGGGCAATGGACACAATCTTAGGCGATTTAAGGCTGCCCTGCATCCTATTTTATATTGACAATATCAATGTGTTCTTGCGGATGTTCACAAAAAGTCTGGACCATTTGGAACAAGTATTCCGCCGCCTTGCTGATGCTAACATCAAGATCAAGCCTCAGAAGTGTCATTTATAAGGAGCAATTAGAATACCTTGGGTTTGTAGTGGACTCAAAGGTCCTTAAACCTCAGCTGGAAAAAAGTGGAGGACATACATAAGATGACTCAGCCATGCAATAAGCAAGATATCCAAGTGTTTTTAGGGATGCTCAGTTACTACCAGCAGTTCATTTCTAACTTCAGTTGTATTGAGGCACCACTCTTAAGTTATTAAAGAAAAATGATACCTTCAACTGAACTGAATGATGCCAAAACGCTTTTGATGTCTTGCAGACCACGTTGGCAAGTGCGCCAGTGTTGCAATATTCAAATTTAAAAAAGGAATTCATAGTGCAAATGGATGCATCACTTTTCATCATAGGGGCAGTATTATCCCATAAGGATGATAATGGTGTAGAGCATTCTGTCACCTTTTGCAGCTAAAGCTTTAACTGACATGATTAAAATTACACCATGACTGAGTGGGAGTGCTTAGATGTTCTATGCATATAAATAGTTCCAGATATAACTCCACAGGGTAAAATTTAAAGTGGTAACATATCATGCATTCTTGCGTTGGCTGCAGAATCTCTGTGAATCTGAAGGATGGCTCGCACAATGTACATTAAAGCTCCAAGTGTATGACTTCAAGGTAGTACACTAAATGGGGGAAAACATCAAAATATGGACTGTCTTTTACAGTTATAAACAGTTACTATTATAGCATACTTGGCTGACATCATGTATTAGAAGATGGTGGTGGATAAACATCATGACAAACTGCCATATGTGATCAAGTTGCTAAATGGGCTTAGATGGGACTATTTTTGCACAATGGGAAACTATATAATTGGATTGGAGAATTGATGCTGAGCTTCCCAAAACCCTCCACCAGGCCAGCAATTATCATAGATGCACATAGGGCAGTAGGGCATGGAAGATTACAGAAAACGTTGGAGTTTTTGCAACCCTGCTACTATTGGGAGAGTACACAATATGATATACTGGAGATGGTTGGTTGCTTTTCAGTGCAAAGTGGAGAAACCTTTCCACAAGAACACCTACTAGCTAGTCAAGCCCCATTTTTCATGGCATACTGTTTTTATTGACATGGTGGGGCCTCTGCCAACTGGCATGAAACAATATAAGTATATAATAGTAGCAATTGATCACTTGATATGATGGGTGGGAGCCAGTGTGATCAATGATTTAGGAGCTGGTATCACCACTAAATTTATCATGGAGTGTGTCATACAGTGACATAGCTGTCCCCAGTATATCCTCACAGACAATGGAACTAATTTCATATTGCATATCCTGCTCAAGTTAAATAAACTGATAGTAATCTGTGGGGTCTTGACTGCACTCTACTATCCTAAATCTAATGGAATAGTGGAACAGGTCAACCAAACATTGGTAAATATTTTCTGAAAGCTTGTGAAAGATCAATTCTCAGAATAGAGTAATATCCTACCTACCACTATCTTTGCATATAATATTAGCTACCATTCATCCACTGGCAAGAGTCCTTTCTAACTGCTCTATGGTAGACATCTGGCTTTGTCAGCAATGCTTTACTCCTGTGTAGAGGATACAGGTGGCATAGAACTACAGCATTATTTAACCAATTTAATGAATATGCTGATAAAACTATAAATGGAAGCTTATTCTACCAGCTTAGCTAAGAAGATTCATAATCAGTCAGCTGACCAAAATAGATGCAGCAGACTCTCACAGTCTATTGTAGGAGATCATATCTTGTTTCATGACTAACATGTATTTGGAAGGAAGAACAAGCTTGCTAATATTTAGACCATGTGTTTAAAATAATCAAGAAGACTGGTATTGATACTTATACCATTAAAGAACCCACAGGTGGTCAGATTATCAACTGAGTTCATGCAAAGTTCCTCTGAGCATACAAGCAATAGGAGCTTATCATCCAGTAAAGGGGGTAATATTAAGAAATTAATATGACTGGATGATCCATCTAGTACTAAAAAAATATGACCGGATGATAAGTAATATATCCAGCAGATTGTAGTATATGAATTGAGGTGAGCATCAAGATTGAGCAGAAGATTATGTTAATGCAAAGCAAATTGATTGAAGCACCAATAGTTCAACAAATTGAGGGAATTCTTGAGACCTCAAGATAGAATGAAAACTGACCATCTAGTACTAAAAAAAGATAGAATGAAAACTCCTAAAAAATTTAATGAATAGGAGATTACTAAGTGGAAGGTTGAAATTAACTAAGAATACAAATGATAAGAGTTGAGTGAGAGAATGAGAATGGGAGGTTTTTAGTAGTAGCAGAGATAGTCACATTTTATATCTACTTAAAACACATTCACTCACTCACTGACTGATATCTGAAACCTTCAAGTCTGATAGGGTCAATCTATTTGGGTGAGTGGGTGAGAATTGTCAAATATTATCGAATCTGAAATTATCGAGCCTGATGGGTTCAATCTATTTGGGTGAGTGGGTGAAGATTGACAAATATCATTGAATAATTCACCAAATTGCTCACCAGAAGCTAATCGAGTCTGATAAGTTTAATCTATTTGGGTGAGTGGGTGAGAATTGGCAAAAATTATCTAATAATTCACCAATTTGCTCACCTGAAACTCAACAAAAATCAGTATTAGAGTTCAAGTAGATTAAGTAGTTAGGATAATCAACTCACCAGCCACGAGAGCAACAGTGGAGCTGTTAGTCTGAGTGGTTCGAGAGTAGTGCTGGCACAGCTTATAGGCTACAATGTGAGCTTATCATCTGATAAACTTTAAATACTGTAGCGAAGCATGGGTATCTGGATGTTAGGTTTATAAATTTTAAAAACCTGCCTAATTTGGTTCACCTAATTAATAAAATACTTTTGGCAAGTTAAGTAAAGTTGATTTAGTAGTTTGGAAGATATGTCACAATGATTTTAAGTATAAAGAGATGCTTCGGGTAGCAGTTTGGTATTATTTGATTGATTCGATAGATTTATTTTATTCGGCCATGTGGTTGATGGCTTTTGATCAAATCAATCGGACACAGTTTAGTTTAAGGGGTGATTAGTTATTGGTTGTTTTGATAAGTTCAGTTAGGTTTACCTGAGTGGTTTTTGGTTGATTCGATTGAGCAATTAGATTTGGCTGAGTGGTTTTGTTTATCTATGATATAAAATCTAAATTAATAAATTGAAATTAATTTTATAGAAACCGTAGCGAAGCACGGGTAAATCGGCTAGTATATAATAAAAGTGTTGGTTGTGGCAATAGCTCCATATTTTATATCAGTTTTTATTAAGGATCAGCAATCTTCTATTGTCCATCTGTTGATCAGTGGGGATTATCCAGTGCAACAAGCTCGGCAGATTTAACCAATATCACCAAAAGTTAACATTTATTAAATAGATACATAATTAATGAATACTTAAGTTGCTATATAGATAAACAATTAGTTGGCATCTTGATTCAAATTTGGGGAAGTTAGGAGTCAAGTGCAACTCGGATTTAAATTTTAGTTAATACTAAAGTGAATACTTTAACTTTTTTAGCATTCCATGAAACATTGGTTTAAATTGAGAGTTAGCCATATTATTGCAAAAAGTGGTTTTCTACAATAGCTTTATCTATTTTTAACCTATCGTTATCAAAGTACATAACCTAGCGCTGGGTACCTGTTATGAGCGTGCAAAATTTTATTAAATTTGGTTCAACAATTTCCGAGATTACCTCGGACAACCTAGACCCCCTAGAATTTTATTAGTATAGATAGGTTAATCTTTAACTATAAAAATTAATGATTCTTTTCCTGATGTTTTATAGTTAATCCAAAGCTTTACATAGAACATAAGGGACACTATAGTTAAAATATACACATTCAGAAGTGTTTGTTACCTGATCCGCTTATCTTGATTAATGTCCTATTAATTATACCTAATTGAAATAACTTTTTAATGTAATAAAATAGATTTGCTCTTATATCACGTTTTTATCTTTATCTTATTAATATATTAAAAGTTTTCATACTATTCTCTTTATAAAAATAAGATTTGGGACTAATATGTTAAGAATGATACCGTGTAGGTTAAAAACAAAAAATATTTAGCTTATAAATCTAATTGACTCGCAAACAGATATGCGCTCCGCATATAGTCAAGCCAACGCCCTAACTATATCGCTGATAAGCTTTATGTATTATACTCCAGGTAGTAGCGATGAGACTTTCATAAGCCATTTGCCCTTAGCATTATGAATTTTATTGTTATGCTGTAGGGTAAGCTTTACCTTTGATAAGACACCTTCATAAAAAAGCTAGGGGTATATTGTCATATAGCGTTATAAAGCTATTCTTCCAAAAAATTATTGAACGAAAGGGATAAGCTATTCCAGGCGATAAAGATATAATCTAAATCTTCTGTTTACATCCTTTTTACCCTCTTTAGTTTACAAAAGCTCAAATTCAATAAACGCACAGCAGTTTACTCCACCTTTTTAGTCGCAGGTTCGGAACTTGAAAGCTGTATGTTGGGTGGCTGTATCAAACTAGAATAAATTTTTAACAAGATAATATGAAATATACTAAAAGTTGATGCAAAGATAGCAAGTTATGTACCTAAAAGGTTTACTACTCGTTTTTTGTGGCAGCCTTCCTAGCGATGATCCAGCTAAATATGGGCCTATGTGGGAAGGGCTGGACGTAACGCAACCAGTTGTATAGCGCTAAACCAATAGTTCAATGAAGCTGCGTACATTTTCATAACAGATACCTGATTATATTTTATAAACAAATATTTTCAAGCCCAAGCTTGGGGGTTGTGACTTGAATCTGTATAAAAAACCAAATTTAAAGTAAATATGAATCCATCCGATTTCTGTAATAATTGGGGTTTCTTAGATTTAAGCAAAACTGCATACCAAATAAAACGTTTAACCAAAAGTAAAGTAAAGCCAGCCTTTGTTAAGGAAATTAAAGAAACGAAATCAATGATTCGAGGGAAAAACAACTGAGAGTGGGCGGTCATCCGGTTCGATAGCACGCATTTGGTTAGATCTCAAATTGGGGAGCGAAGGGCGCACAAAAGTGGGGGATTTATACTGATCTGCGGGCTTGAGTCGTTCGCTGCTACTGGCGCGCCGGATTTCCTTTTTAGAGGGTGCTCTGTTGGGCGGGAGAGAAACAAACGAGGCAAGATGCCGAGGGCTCTGGACATTTAGAGCGGTAGCAGAATTATCACGGTGAGAGGGTACGTTAAACTGATTTAGAATTACTTCATTACCGTTAGGATGGTTGCTTGTAGAATATTCGCTAGTTTCGGCCTGATTCAAAAATTCGTGTGCTGATTGTACGTCAACGTTGACATTCTCGAAAGCGCTGGGTTGTTTAAAGGTATCCTTAGGCGAAGTTTCGGTAGTAACCGCACTATCCTGAGATAAGTTGAAACTCTTGGATACAATCTCGTTGACTTTGAAAGAATCCCTCATAAAAAATAAAGCGGCGATGTTGGTTAAAAATAAGAGGACATAAAACAAGTCTAAGGAGCAATAGCGCATGAAGGCAGTGTATAAAGTCACGCCAAAGAGCATTTTTCTTCGGACACTGACAGCTTGAACTTCGCTCAAAAACTGGAAAGAAGTCTTGCAAGAGAGGCCATCATCCAAATAGATAGAAGGATAGCAAAGCAAGCCAATGAGGCGACGAAAGAAGCCACGGAATCCGGTATCTTGATAAATTTTCTTTAACACCATCCGGCAAACCAAATATCACATAAATAATTCTGGTTAAACGCTCAAGCCCCGGGAAGCATAGTCGCTTAATTTCATATTGTACCCCGGGAACCAAATCGACATAGAGATCATAGTCTGGCTTATTAAGCATCCGTCTGGCGCTTGGGCTATGTATAAAGTCTTCTGGCTTTTCAGCATTATTGCTCTCAGGTTCTCTCAGTTCTCGTTTGGCTTTTCGACTATGCTTATGAATACTGCTGGTAGTCTCAGGGGAGAGTGACCTCAGGTGAGGCGCTTCATCTTCACTTCCTTCGCTCACTTCAGCAAAGCTCATGAGCTCTGAAGGAGCAAAATGCCGTGAAAGAGCCTTTTCAATTCTTTCGTTAAGCCTGGCAGTTACAGCCTCTTCCACGATCGCATCATCAGTTGGGGGTGCTTGATAATCTGGAAAATTAAGGTAGTATGCTTTGATATTTTTAACAAGCTCCTTAGGCTTCTTGACGGGCATCTGCTCAAGAAATTCTTCATGCAAAAAACGAAAGTGATCCAAAGATGGGGGTAGAGTCTCACTACATGCAACTAAGCAAGTTAAGATTTAAATAAAATATGACTTACTTATATAGGTAGGGAAAGAGCGGGTGACAATACGATATGATGTACCATCAGTAGTCATTTCAGAAGGGCCCTGCTGAAGAAGAAAGTATAAGGACTGCTGCATCATTTTCCATTTGGTCCTGCCAAGGGAGGACCCGTTGATCACAGTTGGCTGAACCCACATTCTGCTGGCTTAGATCAAATACCAAAGTCACTTATGTGTTTTTAATAAAAAATAAAATCAGGAGGGCTAAACTCAGTCAGTCAATACTCTTGATTTCATTATATAATTCTCAGCTTGTTAAATTTTGCCGTCCTACATTTCATTTAAGAAAGTTTTATTCCAATTTATCCATAATAAAATAGGTCTATTAGAGAAAGGAACTTGATTAGTTAATTAGTATATCTAAAAGAACAATAAAATTTATATACTAATTTAAATTTGATTTGGATGATGGTGATGACCACATTAACTTTCATAAAGTTATAGGCACTGAAACTTAAGTTCACTGGATATCTAATTTATTTACTTAATTTAACTAAACTTAATTTAGCCTTCAAGCTATAAAAGTATTATTTATATTACCCAATAATAGCTATCAAGAGAATTATATCGGTACCAATTAATTTGATATCTAATAAAATCAGATGGTAGACTTCCTTTTTTAACTCTATATTATTAACTAAATAATGATAAGAAGGGTTGGAGGAAATTATATTTGTCCTAGCCAGTACAGGTTTCGAACCTGCGTTGAATGAAACCTATACTAGAGTGGAAGCAGGAATTACCCTGCCAGGCTAACCACCCTTAGATAGTAGACCTCCGATTAAACCAATAATTGGCTTCAATCAAGTTTAACATACTCTCTATTCGATATAATTTAGTAATTCTAACCTAACCATTGATTTGCACTATTAAAAAGGCTTTATACCTTTTTTAAAAATATGCTAAGTATAACTTGAGATTTCTATCCAAAACATGTTTCTGTTAAACTATGTTGACTTACCAAGATCCAAAGCATGGATATTTAATGACTAAACCCAAATCAATTTTGTTTCACAACCCTTTTCCATTACCTTAAGTAACAAACTAGTTTCTAATGCTATATTGTTTGAGACATGGTATTTTAATTAAGGATAAACTTAAATAGAAAGTTCTTCTATGTTCCACCTAGTGCTAAAAAAGAAAGTTCTTCTATGTAAAGCTCAATAAAATTTTCATAGATTAAAACATGTTTGATAACAATATGGTTATATATTCTAATTTCCTTATTTGGTTGATTTTCATTTATGTATTAGATGTACCCAACCCAAACCTTATTTGATTTTCAATCTAATTAATAAAGATTAAGTAGGCATAAAATATAGAAAAAGTATTATATTTTTAATAGATTGGTGTATCCCCCATTAGGTTGGGACCACCTAGTGCTAAAAAAAGTATTATATTTTTTATCTGCATGTTTCTACTATATAAAATTTTATTTATTTGTTATAATTGACTAATTTTCTGAAATAGCAATCCCAACTATTTTATTGACTTACTAGAACATGTATAATTTTATAGCAGTGTGGTAATTCATACTACAATATAACCTTTTATATGCACGGTATGAGTAAATAGTTGCAATAGTATAGATTTGCATCTAAATTTTAAATTTATTGTGAGGAAGGCTGACCATGGGATGGACACTTCCAAATTTGACCCAAAAGAGACAAAACTTAGTAACAGGGAAGGCACCCCAGAGAAGTGATGCTATCTCTTGTTGCCAGTGGGAATGCCACTTATGGGGAGGGGGAGGGAACATGTGAAGGGGCCATAGCCACAATTGAACATGTGTGGAGGAAAGGGTCTGATTTGATAAACCAAACTGGGAACCAGGAGGAGACCAGCTGTCGGTGATGTGGTGGGAGGTATCCAAACATCCACACCTGAAAGTGGTTCACCAAATGAGACCAGAATCTGTGGACAGCTTCTGGGAGGGTGGAGGTGGAGCCTGCGATGGCATCCAGGACAATCATGTGGATAGTCCACATGGCGATTGCAACCACCAGAGCATGGAGGGAGGGTGGAAGGGGAGAGGCCATTGATAAAGCAAACATATCTCTTGACAGACTGAAGGGATGTGTTTGATCCTGGCCCAGCAGATGTTGAACTTCGCACCATATCACTTTAGAGGTAGGACACTTCTCCAGGCGGTGGAACAGCATTCCATACTGGCCACACATGATGCAGGATGAGTGTAAAGTGTTAGAGCACTCAGCCATATGGTACACCCACCTCAGGCAGCGCCACACATGGGAATGGATTTGAGGCTGCAACAGAGGATGGTGTGCATATTTTCAGATAGTTTTTTGGGTCTCAATGGAGTAAGGGATGTCCATCATGTCCAGGTAGTCCACCCTGGATAGGACATGGGGCCGTGTGGGGATCACACCATCTTGGATGGGTAGCCCCTGTACCTCTTGTGTGAACTGAGGAGAGGGGCGGCCTCTCTGGGCTGTGTGTCTGCTAATGCGAATTCTCCACTCAGCGCTCCACATGGAGAGGAGGATTCGTTTGTAGTGGGTTTTAGTCCCATGCAGACCTGTGGCTGATGGGTGTGAAGCCAGGTAGTTCATCAGGGAGTGGGGGCTCGATGGATTGTTGAGGCCCAAGGCGCGGGAGAAGTTGGAGCAGGCCACATGGGACCAGTGTTGGGAGGGGAGCATAGGGGCGGTGATGGCCGCAATCCAGGTGCCCAGGATCTTGGCAGCATGGGCTTTGAAGTCAAGCAGGCCCATGCCTCCATGATGATGAGGGCCAAACATGACCTCTAGCCATACTGGTGGAGGGCAGCCTGACCAAAGCCATCCTTTCAGCAGGGCATACAAGGATTTGAAAAAGCTTGGGGAGAAGGGGATGGCGTGGGCTCCAAACCAGACTTTGGAGAGGAGCATAGAGTTGGCTAAAACAACCCTGCCAGTAAGGGAAGTAGGGTGGGCTCTGAGGGAGGCGATGCGCTTCATCACATTGTATAGAATATGACTCTCCATTACTGCTGATGCATACCCGCCTGCCTCCACCCACACACCCAGATGGCGTACTGGCCCTATGGTAGGGCGTGGCATGAAGGGGAGCACAAGTGTGGTGGTGTGGGGTGAGCTGAGAGGGCGAGTACATGTGTGAGCAGATGGGCCAGGCTGGGCACTGGTCGCTGGGGCCCAGCAGGTTTGATATCAACCAAGAAAGATGATTTTAGTTTTGGAAGCGTTCAGTGCAGCATTAAAAATCCAGGAATACTCCTGGATGAGAGCTTCAAGTGCGCGTGCATCTTTATTATTAGACACCCCAACCATGCAGTTATCTTCAAACGCCATCATCTTGACCGGGGCTTGGCCTGGCACATGGACCCCAGTGAGTTGGGCATTCACATTTTGAAGTAGTGGGTCAAGGCTGAAGTTATATAAGAGTGGGCTAAGGGGGTCTCCTTGTCACAAGCCCCTTTGAGGGCGGACTAATTCCGTTAGGAAGCCAGGGCCACGTACTGACATTGTTGCAGATTCTGTGAGCAGCATCACCCAGTTGATGAAGCGAGGGGGTAAGAAGAATTGATGGAGGCAGGCCCTGAGGTATTCTCAGTTTACTCTATCATAGGCCTTCTGTTGGTCCAAGAATACAAGTGCCCCAGAGGCTGTGGACTGGCATGCGTTAGCCACAGAGTGCACGTTGTCCCAAATTGACCTTCTGGGTATGAAACTGAATTGTTCTGGGGAGATGGTGGCAGATGCTACAATCCCTAAACGGTTAGCCATGATTTTTGTTAAAATTTTTGTATCTGTGTTAGTTAAAGAAATGGGGCGCCAGTTGGCTAAGTCTAGCTTGTCCCCTTTCTTGAAGAGTGTGATGGTGAAGGCCTCTTGTCCTCCTGGTAGGAGGCGCGTTTCTAGAAGGTTCTGGTTAAGTGAGGCAAGCAGTAGTGGGGATATATATTTAGAGTACTTTTTATAGAATTCATATGGAATGCCATCTGGGCCTGGGCATTTCCGGTTTGATGCACTTCAGATGGCTGTCCATAATTCGTTCAGAGTAGTCAAATTCATAAATTCTGGGTATTGGGAAATGGTGCAAATGTGGGTTCAGTTGAGAAATTCTGCCACTTCAGCTGGCTGAATTGGATTGGATCAGTATAACTCAGAGTAATACTTTTGTGTTTCAATTGCCACTTCAGCTGGCATATCTGCAATGAAATCATCCGATCTTCACACCTGTGTGCAGGCCACGCTCTGGCGTGGTGCAAATTTTTTTTAAAAAATATGCGGTGCACTTGTCACCCTCTGTAATGCGTTTGGCCCTGTACTGAACACAAACCTGATGTTTGTGTTGCCTTTCAAGCGCGTTGAGGTGGGCGGCTGCCTCCACCCACTTCCAGCCCCATGCAGGGCTGTATTCTATGGCTGGGATATTGGACTCCAGGTGTGCCAACTCTGCCAGAGCGCGCAAAATGACAGCTGATGTGGCTCATGAGCATCAGGAGGAGAGGTGGCGAAAGTGGCGGATGGTATCCTCTTTGAAGGCTGCCCATGTGGAGATAGGGTCCGCGCAAAACAGTGTAACAAACTCTTTTTTAAAGTTGCTGATTCCACCCAAGTGGAAAATCCTGGTGATGCAAGTTTGGGAGGGCGGAGTTTGCACCAATGTGGGGCCTTAGCCACTGTGACAGGTAGGTGGTAGGTTATTGAGACCAGCCAGTGGTTTGAGAATTCAATTTTTGGTGTTTTGAAGTGGGAAAAGTGGGGTTGGAATTTTGTCAGCGTAAGGATAAGGTTGATGCGGGTCATGGATCTTAATTAGCTGTTGTGGATGTGGGGGCGCATCATGTTTTCGAGCAGCGGGGCTCGCCGCAGCAGTGCATCCATTAACCCAAGGGTGGCCTTTAGAACACAAAGTTCTACATGACCCTGGGGGGTGTGGGAGGAGGAAGGCCAACGGTCCATTAGTGTTTAACCAACAGTTCATGTCACCGACTATGAAAGGGTCTGGGGGTAATGGGAGGGATTTGACCAATGAGGAAAATTCCTGATGCTCTCATGCACAGGTTGGGGCATAGATGTTGATGATAGCATGTGCCACGTCGGCCCACAAGAAAGTGACAATGAGGATTCAGCCATTTAGGGAGGATTCCAACAATAAAAATTTGAAAATTGTTTTTCCAAACTAGAACCCCACAGTGCTCTGACCAAAAGGATAGGGATGGGAGGAGCATGGTTTTAAGCATCCTTGGAACCTCATGGGCAGTGGGACTCCTGGATGGCCAGGATATCCACAGGTAAATTTTTTTGTAAAAAACTCAGTTTCCTAGCCTGGGATGGTGAGGCCTTGAGCCCACGATATTCAACATCTCTAAAGTGAAGGTTTCCCCCATTGCACCTTAGGTGTGAGGGGGTGGGCACCCAGGCCCACTAGCCTCCTCTAGATCCCCACAGGCCTTCATGGCAGCGTGGGTGTTTGAAGCAACGCTATCAGTAGTTTTGTTAATTTTTGCGGAAAGAGTTGCATTGGCTTTAGCCTTCACTTTTTGTTTCCTCAACGTCAGATGAATTTTTTGCGGTGCGGATGAGTTCAGTGCACCATTGAGCGGGTCAAAGTTTTTTTTTCAGGTAGGTTGGACCCCAAGTCAGTTTCAACTGGAGCTTGGGTGCAACGATTGGGTGAGATTGAGTACCCCATCAGATCCTCAGATTGAGTGGCCCAATTGGCATGGGCTTCCCAATCTGTTTGGTTGATGGATTCCTAAGTTGCTTCCACCGTGAAGGTCTCAATGTCCTCCTGGCGTTGGAAGTGTGGGATAGCGGGGGTGTCTTTGGCCGCTTCCTTGGCTGTGGCCCTGCAGGCCTGCTTGGCCTTCTTCCACTCTTGTGGGGAAATAGGTTTCACCAGTAGGTAGCAACCTTGTGCTCCCCACGGGAAAGCCTCTTTGGTGCTTGCTGTTGGTTTGTAGTGCGCCTCTCCGCTGGCCATGGCCGCTGAGGGGTGCTCTTGGAATGTGATGCCCTCCTTGGTAGGGCATGTGTGTGCCTTGTGGCTGAACGTGTCACAGTGGGTGCAGATGGGGGGTGCGCTGTCCACGGTCACCTGGAAAGGGTGGGTGGTATGCCCTTCAATATTGATATATGTGGAGTGCAGGATCTGGGTTAGGTCCTTTGCAATCTCCTCAGTTAGGGTCAGAACTGTGATGGTTTTGCCAGTGCACAGGTGTGGCATCAGCGTAAAGCATTGCATCTCAAAAGATTGTACTTCGCTGTAAATGGTGAGACCATCTTTCAGGTGTTGCTCCAAAATGGCACGTTTTACCATAGTAGGCAAAAAGTAAAACGTGAGGAAAATTTGGTTGGATTTTGTCCATCTGGTGCATTTGGTTTTGATGACCCATTGCCCTTTGGGGAGGTCAATCACTAAACGCACTGCAGCAGCTTCATCTGCTGCCTCCTTGTTTTCAAAACTGAGGTCCAGCCAACCATGTGACATGGAGTGAGGTGTGATATACACTGCAGTCGGGAAAAAAGTGTGCACATCTCCACAAAATTTTTCCCATAGAGCTGTTTGTTGGATGTCCAGAAACACGTGGACTCCATATTCCACCAACAAGAGTGGTTGGGAGTGCGGCGTGTTGATGTACTGGTTGCATCGTGCTTGCCAAGTGAGGATTTCTGGGGGAATAGTGACTGCCAGTTTTTTTAAATTTTTTTCTATTCTACCAGTTTCTCTGGGGCATTTTCAAACGTTTGAGGCTGCGGGCCTACCACCTGCTCCTCTTACCTTACTTGCCCAACTGCTCCCTGACATGGGCGCAGTGTGGGATCCACCAACAAATGCCACAAATATTTTATCAAAAAGAAACTTACTTTCTCAAATAAAAGTAATAAATAACGCTTTGTTAAAGTTTTTTATGTTTTTTATTGTTTAAGTGGGGCAAGCCAAAAAAGTCCTTTCTTTGATACTAGTATTTCCTATTTAAACTAGTTCAAATCCCAGGACCATGGGTATTTGGGGCTAAAGTATTATAAAGCTGAGTCATCCAAATTAGGAAATATAGGCTTTCAGCCTATCAGATCAAAGATAAATATTTTGTGGCAAAACTGACCCATGTGGTAATGATTTGATAAATTGTATCCAATCACCAGTGAGTAAAATCTTCTCACCTCAGAGGTGATCAGACTCATGTGGTAATGATTTGTTAATTTGCACCCAATCATCAACGAGTTAAATCTTCTCACCTTGGAGGTGATCAGACCCATGTGGTAACAAACACCTCAAATTCAGCTGAGAAGTCAGAGCAATCCTATTATCAGTTCTTACCTTATTAAGCTGATTTTGGTTATAAATCATATTTTCCCAATAGATAGGGTTCCACTGAGAATCTGCCAAGGTCTTTTTGCCATTGGTACTCATATCATTGATAACCACAATATTATTCAAAGATTGGACAGGTGATGGGCCAATCATGGTAGCAGATTTGGGGGCATTCTTACCTCCAACATTCTTTTTCAAAAGTTGAGAAGAAGAATGTCTGACATTGCCCCCCTCAAGAATGTTGGGAGGAGTGTAGGGTCATAGGAAGCGGCCATGTACCCAGTTTATGATAATTCCTGTAGCCAAAGACTTTATAGAATACTCATTTCCTCTCTTATACATGATGGTAAATGGCCCCTCCCAGATTGATCCAAGTTTGCCACTACATGGAGTTATGCAATTGTGGTAATATAAAACCATATCTGACACTTGGAAAGAAGGTAGAGGAGCTTGGAGCTCATTGGCAGCTTGGCCTTCTTTAGTAACTGTTTTATCTAGGTTGGTCATAGCCTCTGATTGAAGCTGAATGATGCGGTTAGCTAACCTTTGCATGGCTTTCTCAGGCTCCTCTCCTCTAGAGAAGACATCCTTAGCTAGAAGAGCAGGTATGCCCGGTTCCCTGCCATACAAAACTCAGGAAAGGGGACATTTTCAAAATCTGATGATAGCTAATTTGATAAGCCATAAGAGCGCTAGGGAGATAATGATCCCAATGAAGGGGATCAGACAAAGCCATTTTCCATAAAATAGAAACCAAAGTACCATTTGCTCGCTCCACTGTACCATTGGTTGATGAGTTATATGGAGCAGAGAACAGTTGATGGGCTCCCATGGAAGTAGCCACAATTTTAACTACTCTGGAGGTAAAATTTTTCCCATTATCACATAAGGGTACTTGAGGGCACCCATGTCGAGTGAAAATATTTTGATGAAAAAAGGTGGCAGTGGTCTTAGCAGTTTGGGCTGGCAGCGCCACAGCTTCAACCCACTTCATGAAGTAGTCAATGCCTACAAAAATATATCTGATTCCACCTGTGGTTTGAGGAAGCGGCCCTACTATGTCCAAGCTTATGGTATGGAATGGCTGTTGCGGGGTAGTTGGCTG
>JAKSZP010001892.1:0-56369 GCA_022478985.1 Massospora cicadina | reverse complement strand
AGATTTGACAATAAGTGCTCAAGAAGTTAATGACAATCACTGCTTTCTGATAATTGCCATATTCAAACATAGTCATTATAAAAACATTGAAAGATCTAAGGCATCATTCCAGTAAAAAGGTAACAATTTTGATTATTTTTAAATTATTTGTTCATCAGGTTGACTGCGATGGGAGGTACTATATCAGTAACACTGGTTGTAACTGGTGTATTTTCAAGAGTCATTGCAGGAAGAGTTACAAAAGCCCAGGTATATTTCTTGGGGAATCTACGCTTCCAACATGTTATTCTTAATCTATAGCATATAAACATGTTGCAATCTGCATCATTATCCATCTGGAAACAGTTTCACTATGACTCAGAATAAATTTTAATTTCTTCTGATCTGGGTTACATTGCTTTATCAGAAATATATCTTTATCTACTTCACAAGCAGCTTTCTATATCATTAGTTCCTTGATTAAGTAAGTATCCTTCTTCTTCAATATAAAACTTTTCTGTATAAGTCTTTATTACCTTTTGCAACCTGTTTCACTTTCTCTTCCATTTTTATAACTAATCCTTCTAAGGTCATCAAATCATTTTTGTGTTACCTAAATCAAAGAGTCTAGATAATGTCTCCAGCTTTCCCACATCTTCCCAAGTTCATTATATATAGTCATAAAACTTTCTTTCCGCTCAATATCACTCTCAAGTTCATGTAAAAATTACAGCATAATTAAACAACTTCAAAAAACCAACACACAGCAAAACCCCAATGTCCTCAGCCTTACCGCCTGCTTCTCCAAAATGGGGAAGTGGCAAAACCCCCCTCCTAGCATCTTCTGCCCAGTGGGAAAATGCTTTTGAACTAGGTCAACCAGCTCTCCCAAAGCCTCAGGTCGATACATTCCCCCCAAGGATCTCTCCCTCCACCCTGCACGTTCCCAATCAGTTTCTCATAGCCTCATTGTGCTCCCCCAAAGCAAGATGTGATTCAGCCTCTAGGTTGAATATGTCGGCTTGTTCCCTACAATGATAAACAAAACATTGAATTTGCCCAGGCGCTTATACAGCCTGCAGGCTTTATTGAAATCCGCCCTTACAAGGGTACTTTGGTCTCAACTTCACCTGTGAAGCCGATGCTGCAATTGCAGCCAACTTTCTCTAGTATTTCAGGGAACCCCCATCCCAAACACTCACACACGGTTGCTTGATGACACCACTATTGTGATTTAATTTGCAGGCCTCCCCACCCACCTCCCCCCTGATACTTTATACAATGAACTAATACCTGGGTTGTTAATATATGGCGCTGACCCCATTCTACAATTTGTGGTTCCCAATGGAGCCAACCAACTTGTGGGCCCTCACGCCTTTGCAACTATATGCCCAATATCAACCAAAATCACTATTTTGATTCCACCTTGCACTGTTTTCCCCTCTGCCACCAACCACACTTTCTGGGCCAGAGTAGACAAAGGGCTCAAGATCTGCCCCATTTGTTTTGACCTGGACCATTTTAAATGGTGCTGCACCACCTTAGCCCAAACTGGAGCCCACACGCTCGACTCCCCCATAATGCACCATTGCTGATATAAATTTTTTTTTAAATGGGGCACAATCCTCCCTCCCCCTCCATTCAAAATGGTAGATGCAACTGCCGCTGGTTCATCCAATAAGGAACCTACATTTCAAACCCCCACTCCCACTCCAACTAATCAGGAGCCAGAATGGACCCCAGTAAATTCAAAAATACTCACCCAGCCACCCAACCCAGCCCACCCATATGGCGATTGACCTATCATTTTCAACCAAAATTCCTGGGATTATTTGGAGGAAGTTGATGATTGGGAAATCATGTCCCTGACTTGGTCTAGGCCCCAGGCCTCAAAATGTACCTAAACGCAGATTATGCAGATCGTTTTCCTACTTTGCACTGTGCTCTATTCTTTGATGCCAATGAATACCAAAGTGACCACCAACACACCAAAGAGGCTGTTGCCTCCCCTGATTGTCACCTCCTCTGAAAGGCCGTAGCAAAATCAGTTGCATCCTTGGCCAAGGGGATACCCACCCCTGTCCTTCCCCCAATGCAACAAATTCATAAAAAAGAATTCCTCCAATTCCACCAAGTTGCCAACAAAGCAATACAAAAAGTTGTGATGGTCACAAAATTTGGCCCCAAGACCCGCATTACCAGCAACAACATCGCTACCTTCACCACCCTACCCAAAGTTTGCCTTAAGGCTGAGAAAGCCCTATCCAAATATATCACAACCCTCCTCATAGATAAATTTGAGCTGCAAGAGCCATTCTGCTAACTTGGACCCCATTTTGAGGATGCACCCACGCCCACGCTCTCAGCACTCTGCCATACACTGTCTGACACAGAGGAGGAAGATGAGCCTCCCAATCCCCACTCACCCCCACCATGGACACATAGCGGTTTACTGCATCTGACCTGGTTGGATTCCTTTAGTTTTTTTATTTTTTGATTTGGTTTGAGTGATACTCTTTCCTCTTTCTGTTTGTTTAATTTCTACTTTAATATAAGTTTTGTTCCTTGGAGCCCGGTATTATCTGTCCCCTGGTCAGCTTGCATCAGTTAAAAATATATATAGTCACAGAGTTGATCACTTTAAATTGCCATCTGGTCAGAAAAGACTCAACTAATACTGTAGTGAGCACCAAATTAAACTTTTTAAAGTTTACTACACAGGTTGCAACTGATTTGTTGAATTGAGAGTGCTAGTCATATGGAGATAGCTAGATAGTTAATTTTTCTTTAAAAGTGGTCCAACCCCATTCACATATCCTCTTACAGGATTGTCATACAATTTCCTGTCCAATTTTTTGAAAATAGTGTTTTGAGGGTAAGTACGGCGAATATCCCACAAAAAAACTGGTCAATTCTTAGTGGAATCCCTCAAATCAGGGGAATCCTTCCAATCAATCTTTTTGGGAAAATTGCTCTATTGTTGGTAGATGGGTTGCACCAACCCTTTAGCAAAATTAGGGAAGTCATTCTGAGTTTCCAACATCTAATTTCATTTAAAATTTATTATATATTTGCCTTACAAGTTTGGCCTTCCTGATATTGACCCACCATCTGCTCATGTGTTAAAGAAAGGCGAAACTTGAGAGATCCAATAGGCCAAAAGTTAATATTTTCTAGTTAAGCTACTCCCAGCTTGTAATGAACTTCTTGCCCCTCTCACTTTAAGCCTCAAACTGCTTTAAATACTAAATAGTGAGAGATTAATAGGGTTTGTTCTTTGACCCTCCAGTTTAACATTAATAAAAACCTATAAAATTTCACTTTTTAGTGTTGCTAAAGTTTTCTTATTAAAGATTAAGTGGTATAAAAGTCCCTTAAACAATTTATACAGATTCTTAGAGTTAGAAAGCTCTTGAAATAGCTGTATTGTTAGAATCTTGTTCTAAAAAGCACCAGCGAGCTTAAACACAAGCCAGTATTCCAGCAAGTGGCGCTCACTACAGGGGCCCTGCACACCACAATCTCTTTACTAAAAATGAACAATACTCAACAGAACCCTCCTTTCATTTCCCCAAAGTATCTATATCTAGGATATCTTTAGAACAACAACTATCCAGTGCTTTGTCTCGTCTTGAAATGCTCAAGCAGCACTCTTCTTAAGGCCCTCATGGGGCCTCTCCTGTTATTCATAAACCCACTCTCAGAGGCAAGTTTACCACAGGTGAGGACAGTATTGCCTCCTTACTCTTCGTTTATAAATCAGTTATGGAAGGAGCAACTGACCAGCAGAAAATCAGATACATCCTTCCCTTCTTGAGTCATGTGGCTCAGAAGATAATGGTTTCAAACATGGCCAATCTCAGCACCAGGGCGGAGGTGAAGGAAGCTCTCATTAAATAATTTGGGTCCATGCAGAGTATTCAAAGGCAAAAACAGGCCTTTATGTGCCTTAGTATGCAGAAGGGAGAATTAATTGACTCTTTTGTTGAGAAATTTTATAGTGAAGCCCAATCTCTATATCTTGCAAAAATGCTCCCTCTAGAAGATTCTATTCCTGCTATCTTGGCTGGAATGGCGCCCCATCCCTCTTTAATATAACATATCTCTTCAGTCAAGTGTCCTTTCCAAAAGGTATGAGATATTATGAAGGCCTTGCTAGCGGTAGCCAACTTTTATGAGTGATACTAATTAAGGGAGCTCTGAGGCGAGAATCCACTTTAGTCCCTCTAGCCTCTTCCAAGGCTGTCTCCCTCTGGAAACCAGATCCCTCGGTGCTGCAGCAACGGGATGCTCCTCCACCATGGGAGGATAACAAGAAGATACTGGCAGTGATGGAGCAGTGCTCCCCACCATCTTCAGCTCCCACAGTTCTGCCGGTGAAGTCTGCTATCACTTTGCCTTACACCCCTCTTTCTTAAGATTAGCTTTCCAAATTAGTCCAATCGTCACTCCCTTCCAAACTGCTATCTCTATCTCCCTAAAACTCTCCCAAGTACACCTCTAGTCTGAAATTTGCAGCCATGGGGCAGCCCAAACCCCCTACTTTAAAGCTAAATGTAGAGCTGTGACAGTTACAGCACATCCTCAAAATGATAGTAGGGTAGATGAGCGGTCTCAGGGCCTCTACTGCAACAAAGGAAGCCCTGAACTTAACTCACGTCTGATGGACTGCAGACGTACATTAAAAACCCCTCTGATGTTAGATATGAAGGGGGTTGTGAAGATGTTGGCTACTATGTCTTAGAAGCCCCTATGAGAAGTGGAGGTACTTGACAGGTTGGACCCTGAGAGAGTAGATATGGTTATGATGACCAGTCAAACTTATCTCTGTCAAGTTCTTAGGGGTTTGAGGTTATTGACACTGCCAGTGACGCTGACCAGCTCATTGCCACACTGATCCAATCCACCCAGTGTGTTCATACCCTGCAGTCTATACAAGAGAAATACCCTTAAACTACCAAAAGACTTGCTTTCACTCTTTGTCTAAAGGAGGTCTTAGCTCTTCCCTCCAACTTGGGTGGAACCTTAGCCAAAAGTGGAGGACGTCATCAATGGAGTATGGGTTGGGGCTATCCTTGACACTGGATCCCTGGAGAGCGTTGTATCATCAAAACTCATTAAAAAATCAAGCAGACCCTGAGCTTGATTACACCAAAGAGCTAAGCGCTTCTGATCCTACCTGCACTTGTGCTATTGCTGCCTACTCTTCTCTGCCCATTTAATTTGGGAAGCTCATCTTTCAGCCCCAGCGGTGGCCTTGGCTAAGAATAACTATGATCCACTCATGGGTACCCAGTTTATGCTCGAGTATGAAGGGATCAATAACTTAAAGCATGAGTACTTCTCCATGCTTAACTACAAGGTTCCTCTGATTCTAACCAATTATGAGATTAATAAATAGGAATACGCTTGCAGTAATGAAATCCCTCCTCCTTATCCCTGCACTTAACAACGGTGTGACGAAATATAAATATGTTGCCTCAATCAGTGGACGATCTATATGGATTTTCTTTATATGCTTCTATAGAGGTTTTTATTAAGGTGGGTGTACAAAGGGTGATTGACGCTAAGATTACCTTGCAAATCTCACACAACTGTCTGTTGCACCTATTCAGCGTTGACGGAGTTAATCCTTTAGCCCATAGAATTGTCAGGAGTACTAGACACCGCTTATCAATGATCTATCAATCTCCTGTTGGGAAATCTCATCAAAAAGGACATAGTCGTCAATAAGCATCAGGAGATCAAAAGAGGCCTTCTTGTCCCTATTGAGGACATTAAACAAGTTCACTGTATCAGGTCTATGGTTGATATGGGCTTACCCATTGACCAATCATTATGTACCCTGCCTACTGTTCATATTTCTGATGAACTAGCCCCCAATGAGATTGACAAGGTCCACACTTTACTAGAGGCTTATAGTGACATTTTCTCCAAATCTGATACCGACTATGGGCACGTGAAGGATTGGACTCATACCAATGACGTTGGAGATGCTCGCCCATCCAATCTAAACCATATCACAAATAAAAAGTCGAGGAGCTATAGATATGGACAGGGCTTAAACAGTTGCTGAACGCGGGGTTGATGATGCCTTCACAAAGCCCCTGGTCATCCACTCTTCTACAGATAAAGAAAAATGGAGGTCATCAGGTAGTTATGGACTACTGAAAACTGAACAACATCACCAAGAAGGATAGTTACCCTATCTCTTATATTGACGATGCTCTGGACCAACTCTCAGGATTCAAATTCTTTTCCACTATGTATTTGGCTAGTGGATATTGGCAAATTGACCTTTCTCCCCCAGGACCAGGAGAAAAGTGCCATTATCTTTAGTGAGGGCCTATATTAACCCACTCAGTTACCCCAAGAGTTTGTGCAATGTGCCTGCTACTTTACGAGGGTGATGTATCACAATCTCCAGGATCTTAAATTTAGTTGTGTGATCATCTATCTTGATGATATCACAGTTTTTTTAAATTTTAATGAGCACCTCACGCACCTAAAGGAAGTGTTCCAGTGCTAGTGGGCATCTAAAATCAAATAAAGCCCTCCAAATGTACTTTCTTCCAGAAGAAATTGGTAACCTTAGACAATCCATCTCACAAGATGGGATCCAACCTCTACAAGATAAGGCTAAAGTGATATCCAAAATGCCTGCGCCCAAAACCCTTTGCAACATCCAGGTATTCTTGGGCATGATGGAATATTACCATAAATTTATTCCCAAATTCGCCCATCTCAGTGAGCCCCTTGTCCACCACTTGGCTATAAACTTTATTTTCCATTAGGATGCTAAACAAAAAGCCGCGTTTGATACCCTGAAGGAGCTATTGCAACAAATGCATATTCTATGTTACCCTAACTATGGCAAGCCCTTCATGTTGTTCACAGATGCCTCTGATTACGCCATTAGAGTTATCTTGGATCAATTGGATGAGCATGTGGTCGATCATCCCATGTCCTACTTCAGCAAGATGAGCTCAAAAACTGAACGCAACTTCAGCATCTTTAAGAAGGAGTACCTTGCTGTCTTGCTTGCTGTAAAGTAATATTGCCCCTTCCTATATGGGACTTCATTCAAAGTATTTACTGACCGCGCCTCCTTGAAAGGGTTGTAGAATATGAAGGACCCTACCGGACGGCTGGCTTGCTGGGCACTGAAGCTCCAGCATTATGATATGACAATTGAGCATTGGGCCGGAACTCGCCACATGAATGTAGATGGTTTGACGTGGCTGCCTGTCCTTCACTTAGACAATAGTGAAGCTAAGAGGTTACATGACCTCCTAATGACTCCTGATGCGTGGGCTTATGAATATGAATCAGTACAGAAGATGCTAGCATGGCACTCCCGCAACACCAAGGTGGAGAGTGGGAAGCTAATAAGAAAGTAGGGGTAAAGTGGTTGCCCTATATCCGGCCATCAGAGAGAGTACCTGTGAGCCTGGAGTCTTGCACTATAATGGGTCATGGCAGAGTCCAGAAAACTTACAAGTGGGTTAAAGAACGCTACCACAAGAGGGCATTATGGAGACCATAGCTGAAGTCCAGAATGCCTATTTGATTTGTAAAAAGCAATCCTGTTTCTTGACCCAGTTTCAGTACTAACCCACCATGCCCCAACAACCCTTTCACGCCATAAGTTTGGAAGTGGTAGGTCCTCTACCTCAGACTACCAATGGCAATCATTATATCTTGGTTGGAATTGATCATTTCACCAAATGGGTTGAAGCTGTTGCTCTCCCCACTCAGACCACTAAGCCACTATCACTTTCTTACACCAGTGCATCTTCGCTCGTCATGGTTTCCCCCAAGTCCTCCTTTGTGACAATGGGAAAATTTTCCTCTCTGGAGTGGTAAAGCTCCTCGCCACCTCCATGAGAGCACAACAACTCTTCTAACCCCTATAGCCATCCACAAAAGGTGCCATAGAAAGAGTAAATGGAATCATGGTATCTATACTTCTAAAGTTGGCTAATTCAGACTCTCTCCACTGGGATCTCTACTTACCCAATGCCCTCATGGCCTACCATATTAGTTACATCGCATCTTTAAAATGTCTCCCTTCTGTGTGCTGTATGGGAGTGAACCTGGGGTGCTAGGTTTATTAGCCAGAGATATTTTCTCTGATAGGACTGACCCTGAGCAATCCATAAAAAAGTTGGCCCAGCACATTAATCAGTTACTTTAGAGGCTATGACCAATTTGGCCAAGACTGTCACTAAAGAAGGCCAAGCCGCTAATGAGCTCCAATCCCTATTCCTTCCTTCCAAGTGTCAGACTTGGTGCTGTATAACCACAATTGAATCACTCCTATAAGTGAGAAGCTTGGTCTATCTGGAAAGGACCATTTGTAGTCACTTATAAGAGAGGGAATGAGTATTTCATCACATCCCTTTCTTCTGGAGTTACTGTCAACTGAGTCCATGGCCGGTTCTTGCGCCTATATTCTTCTCCTAACACTCTTGAAGGGGTAATGTTGGTTAATTGCCAGTCTAATTTTTGTGAGAAGAGTATTTGAGGGTAAGTGCGGCGGATGTCCAAAAAACCCTGGTTGATTCTTAGAAAATTTCTCAAATTGGGGAAATCCTTTCACTCACTCTTTTCAGCAAAACTGCTCTATTGTTAGTAGTCAGTTTGTGCCACTGTTGGGACCATAGTTGATACCACATATCACTTTTATTATTTTAAGGCCAGGGGACCCAAAGCTCCTGGGTGAAGGAGTATACCTTTTTACTTTTCTTGATTGAAAAATTCTTTATTACAGATGCTATGTCTGGAGTGGTAATTTTTAAAAAATGGGGATCAATTTAACTTAAAATTGTAAAAAGAATATAGAAGTCTTTATATGCTTAGAAATGAAAATATAAGGGGTATCAGGGAGGTTACCCAGTCCATCTCAATGCATACTAAGCCAAGGTCTGTTGCTCATTACCTAATTTGGGATTCAATCGCCGCATAGATTGGGGCTGAACCCCAATTTTAGGGCTTAAAATTAATCAGGATTATCCCCAATGTAGCAAGGCTATGATTTTCGTCAAGGATTATCCCCAATAATTTTGACAGCTTGGGTTTGCTTTACATCAGCTGCCTTTTCCAAATCTCTGATTTGGGTAGGAATTTTGATAACGCCCCCTCTAGATCTTTGCTTGGGGGGAACGGACAGAGAAAATGACTATGTACACGATTTACCATATTATCCTGAACTACCTCTACAATTGAATGTTTGTTGCCCCACTTATAAATAAATTTGTAGGGCCTTGACCAATTGTGCCCAATTTATTTCCACGACCTCCCAGCTGATAGTGATAGAAAAGGATTAGATCACCGGTTGGAAGGTGTGCAGAGGTTCATTTTTTGTCATTAAACCGACTTGTTTCTTTACTTGTGGTAGCAAATAAGTTCTTGGAAGCCAGGGCCTGAAGTCAGTAAATTTCATTGGTAATACTTTGCATAGTGACTTCAGGGGCTTTGGGGAGGCTTGGTCGATAATAGCCTGCACTTTAGAAGGCAGCTGGGGATTTATTCTGTACAATGCTTGGAAGAGCGACATCTTAATTATTAAATGATAGCTGATTCTAGAGGCCATAATTGCACTAGGCAATTATTGCGGCCAATGAAGGGGGTCATTCATAGCAATTTTCTGGAGGGTTGCAGTTATAGTACCATTTACAAGCTCTTTCATTCCATTTGTTGCAGGATGCTAGGGAGTGGAAAATGACTGAATGGATCCCATAAGTTTGGCTAAATCTTCCACCAGCAACAATCGGATTTTGCCCATTATTGGAAAGAATTATGTTAGGGCACCCAAGCTGGGTGATAATCCAATTATATAAAAATGTGGCGGTCTTTTTGCCAAAGCTGAGGGTAGTGATACAGCTTTCATCCAATTAGTTAAATGGTCCACTGCAAGGAGGAGGAACTGATGACCATTAGAGGATTGAGGGAGAGGTCACACAAATTCAATACTAATAGTATGGAAGATGTAAGTTCTGAAGACCAGCCCCTGCAACTGGATAGGGAGCAACGTCCCTTCCAGACAAAAAGAAGGCCAAGGCCCAAGTGGACCCCCTGTCACAGTTGAGCGACTTTTCATGTGGTAGATGAGTGTTGGGTGACCACTCTTCCCCCCAAGGATAACCCGTTCCCACCCTTTCCCCCTCCTCAACCCTGGTAAGTTTAGTATAGAAGGTCTGCAGGGAGATTGCGCATGCCAGGGGCCATAGACAGGCCCCTGGGACCCTCACTCCCCAGGCAAACTATGTCAAAATTTTGAGGAAATAGCCTTCACCAACATCAGAGCCTGGTCTGCAAATTCTGGTCTAGGGGAGCCAGTCTGGACTGGCCAGTGCCGGTAATAAGGTCAGGGCACAATTCAGATCTTGAACCAGGCACCAAATGACTCGGACCAGTTGCCCCAACTCTCTGGGATTGATCTGGGAAGTTCTGATCATGAAAATATCCCAATTAAGAGTTTGGACCAGGTCTCAAACAACTCAGCTCAGCGGCCCCAGCATCCCATAATGAATCCAAAAAATCTGAATCATGCAAACAGCCCAGCTTGAATGGTTTGGGCCCATAACAATACCATTAACTTGGTTTGGTCCCAAAAATGCAGAAAAAATTTTAAATGTTCTTTTTCAATTTTTGCCAAGATTTTGAACATCCCCCCACCCCCTCCCCGCCATCCAACCAAATCCCATTGCCAAACTCAAATGACCAATCCCATAATACCTCCCATATGCGATTCATCCATATTTATGGCAACTTCCCTGCTCAGGGGCAGTTGATGGTTATTCTATTATCTTCTCACAATTTGTGCTCAATAAACCACAAATACCCCATTCAGCTTGCCACGGCCTCCATCCACTCTACTTTTAATTGAATTTCCGCCAATCAATCTGGCAAAGCGCGCTGTTGCCCAAGTCCTTATTCCAATGTTTGCTGACTGGATTATCCAGTCATTCAACCTCACCATGTGGCAGCGGATCATAAATGCAATAAACCAGCTTGCCCCCAATAATGAGCCTGCTGTCTCGTTCATTATAGTGCATCCATTTAATGCAAACCATCCCATATGTTCTACTGCTGAATTATTCAAAACTGTTCCCTTATTAAAGCAGCACCAGAGTGGCCCTTCCCCACCACTCATGGATTTGGAGTCCAAACCTGGACCGCCCCCTGATGGTTCAGCCCACCTGTGGGGCCTGGAGAACCCCGTTAAGGGGAAGCTCAGCCCCAACTCCCTTCATGGGTCACATCCCCCTCTGATCTCACCCCTGATCATGGTGCAGCCCTTATGTCGCCCCTTGCTGGTGCGCAAGATCACTTGTACAAATTCAAAGGCCAGCAATTGTGAATCCTGTAGGGGTCATCATCCTCCCTGCCTCTCCCGCCTTTGGAGGTTGCCCCCATAAGACTCGTGGTTGCCCCCATTGCAACCATCTGGTTTGTCTTGGGGGCCTTCAGTACATTAATGACCTTTTACTTTCCTCACGTCCCCAATAGAACTCCACTCTTACAAGTTGCTTGGACCGCTGTGCCTATGGCATTCTTGGCTCTCCACTGGGTGCTCACACACCCTGATTGGGAGCCCAGTCTAATTCTTATCAGCTGAACCATGACAGAAGGTTTCATTTGGTGGAACCACTGGATGTTGAGATCAGGGATTAGGTCTGGCTTGGCTTTTACAACTAGGCAGGACTCTAATACATCTTAAAAGGAAACACGGATTCCTTCCCAGTAGCATTGAGTCTTGAGCTATGGTAAGTTTTCCAAATTCACTCATGGCTGAATTGCCAATGTCCTTCTAATATGATGTCAGTCCGAGCTGAGGATTATATATTGGGCAACTATTTTTTGTATATGAGTTTGTACAGCTTACCATTTTTAATTTGGGGGTTTGCCAATTTTTTGCTGAATCTTTTCTGAAGGGTCAGGGATTCATCTTTCCATAAATGTGGTTGGGTTAAGAGGTCATAGAGTCAATCCTCCTCAGGGTCAGTTAGAATAATATGGGGAGCCTAGATAAGCAATCTGAATTTTGATGGATGGACCCTGGTTGATGAATAATATAAAATATGTAAATTTACAGTTTAACGCCTATCAGGCTAACCTCCTGTCAGGATCCTTCATTTGCTGTAGCCATCACAAGGAATCATGATTGGTAATTAACATAAATTGATTACCATATAAGTAGGGTCAAAAATGCTTAATATCCAGTTGAACTGCCAAGCATTCACATTCCACAACGCTATAGTTGTGTTTGCTATGGTTGAAGTCTTGCTAGGGTAGGCAATAGGATGGTCCACTAAGTTTTCATTGTGCTGAGATAATATAGCTCTGATGTCTATATTTTAGCATCAGTAAACAGTAGAAAAGGTTTAGAGTTAGGATGTATAAGTACTGGTGAATGGGAGAGAGCTGTGCGTAAGAGTTAAAGGCCTGATGTTGCTCTTATTACCATATAAAGGGTATACCCTTCTTCAATAAAAATATACTAGAGGCACGGAGGTATTGGAAAAATGGTGAAAATACTGGTGTTAATATTCCACCATCCCCCAAAAAACCTGTACGTCTCATGTGGATTTAGGAGTGACATCTTAAAAATGAGTTGAGCCTTGGCATCTATTAAGGTATTCCAGCTTTACCTACCTTATAGCCCAAGAAATATATTTCGTTCTGAAAGATGGAGTATTTTGACAGCTTATTTTAAAAAGGCTTGTTGTAACCGCAGGAAGTCTTTCCAGAGATGATCTATGTGCTTGGTAAAAGCTCTTGAAAACGGTAAAATTGTCAAGATAAACAAGAACACAAACGTTTTAAGTCACCTAAAAGTTGTCTATGGAGCGTTGGAAGGTAGCAGGGGCATTACATAACCCCTGCGGCAATTGAGTGGTTCAATTAGTCTTTCACTTGAAATGAGGGCACATTTTCCACAATCCTCCGGCAAAAAATCAATTTTCAGTACCCACTGGCAATATCCATGGCTGAAAAATAGTGGGAACCTGACATCAAGCGTAAGGAACCATCTATATGTGGCAATAAATAGCTATATTTTCTTTGTGATTTAATTAAGGTGGCGATAATCCATGAAAACACAATGGCCACCATCCTTCTTCCAAGTTAATAGGAGCGGGGAAGCCCATGGGCTTTTAGAAAGCACAAGTAACTCAGCCTCCAACAGTTGCTGTAACTCTAAGACCACTTGAGCTTCCTCAACTTTAGATTTTTGGTATGGCCGAGCTTTAAATGGAGGTTGATCATTGGTTTCAATCCAGTGAATTACTTCGGACATTTTTCCATAATCACTTGGTCTCAAGAAAAAAATATTGCCATACTCCTCAAGGAGGACTTTGATATTCTGGAGTTTGTTAGGGGTGAGATTGTTCCATATTTTACTTTCAACCAAAGCTATGGTGGGTAGGGGATTGAATCATAAATCTTTTAATGAGCTAAAAAAACTCACATCAGTGATATTCTCAAGAGACATAGTTTTATGTAAGTGATAAGGGCATGATGAGGGAGTTGGAGGGTTTGGTTCACAAAATTCCCTAATAATATTGAGATAGATTTTCCCTAGGCAGGATCCAAAAACCCCAGACAGGTCAACGCTTCTTTGACTGAAGGGTTTGGGTGTCCACCTAGCTCCAAAAATTGATTAGGAGGGATGTGAATCATGATCCCCATATCAACAATCACTTGTAATCCAGAGGGTATTGTACTAGGATGGAGCATACAGAGGGGTCCCATCTTCAGCGTTCACAGCCTTAAGGTGTAACTTAGCTTTGCCACCAAAGACTTGATATTCAACTTTAAAAATGGAGGATGAATATTTGAGCAGGCTTGTTCATTTATTTGATGCTCCTTTAATTTGGACTGGGAGGTCAAATATTACGGAATCCAATACCCTAGTAGGGACAGGTACTTTTCTTTATGGTTGTTGATGCAATTTAACTCACGCATCAATTGGACTCAAATAAGCAACTCATGGTTTTTTCTAACGCAATATTGGGTGCAGTAAATTAGAAGCCTTCCTTTTTTAGAAATAGTGGTGCCCAACCCAAAAAGGGGTGAGCCGCCATGCATCTTTATTTGTAAATGGGCCAAACAAAGGGATTAATAGAAATTAAAAAGTTCCTAATATGGCTTCTCAGCTAACATCCTGGAAGCCATATCAGAAGGTGAGGAAGCTTTTGGGAAATAAATTTGTCTGGCACCTGCTTTAGGTGGATGACCATGCCAGACAACATTGGGGTAGGAGCATCAGCAACATTTGGCATAAGGAGGTATAATTGTGGAGTTTTCTTCAGTGATGAGTCCGGCAGTGTCCATTGCCTCAATGTATTGAGCAAGTTGATGCTCAGAGAAAGTGATGAGAGCAGGAACGTAAGTGAATGACTTGATGCGCCAGTGGGTTTTGGGATAATTTGGGTCAAAAAGAGAAGTTTTTGCTGCATTAATACAAGTGTGGCTTTCACCAAAAGCAAGCTCCTCAATTTCATACTTCTCTTCTTCCTCAAAATCATGGAGAAAATTGAGGATAGGAATACCCTCAACAAGGGGCTCCATCGCCCCATGAAGTTGCTGGAGAATTAGGGTGTTGGAAGGGGCAGCTGCAGCCTCAACTGCCATTTTATTGATATTTTTATGAAGTTAAATCTGTTTTGAGGGTGAAAATGGCGGTTCATGATTTGGGAGGGTCAACAAAGAACTCCTCTAAAGCAAAATTTGGTTTCACATTGTACAGCTATTTGTTTTTTCACTCCATTTAAGAGCCTCAAATGTATTGGATTCAGCCAGCATGGGCCAGCCACAGAAATTGGAGCAGTGGCAGGAGATGATTGGCAATGCGCTGTTGACCATGGCAGCTCAGCTGAAACTGGTTCAGCCATCAACTTGGGATTCTGTAATTCAGTCAAATTGTTTAAATTTTTAAAAAATTTATTTTTGATTAGCTGCCGCCTTGGAAGTGGTGCCAGAATTCGCTGATGTTGGGGGTGGGAGGATTGAGCCCCATTCAAAAAATTGGGGCGTCAGCTGCTGGCCCAATGCTGGAGGGAGAAGCAGTGGAAGCGGTGGAGGTGGAAGCCATAGGGCACTTGCGCTTTTAGTGATCAAGCTTGAAACACAAGGGGCAAATGGCGCAGCCTTTCTTGATGTGTGCCTAGAATGGGTGATCAGGGGCAGATCTGATCATGGTGCGGGGGAGGGGGAATAAAGAGGTTGTTGTCATGATTTATGGGCAGATTGTCATAAAGGCGCACAGCCCTGCCAAATGATCTGCTCCATTTGGAACCATGAATTGCAAAATGAGGTCTGCGCCATAAATGGCCAAACCCTCTGTGAGCTTGCGGCAGAAGCATTTGAGGGAAAGGTGGTAGGGCAACCTGATGAACTGGACCACCAAAGTGGCCTCATCTGGGAGCTGGGTGCAAACTGAGGAAGTGGAATATTTTTGAAAATTAACGACAGCTTAGATGCTGCCATTGCATCAGCCTCAGAACAGAAAATGAGGTTGAAATACTCATTAAAGGGGCGGAAATTAATGAAGCCAGTGGGTCTAAACACTGCAGTGGCCATATTAATGATGGCCACACTCGCATATAGTAAGAGATTCCCATATTTGACCTGAAGGCTGAAATGCAAATTGCTCTGTGGGAGCACCAAAGGGCTCCAGAGCACCACCTGGGAACTTGAAAGGTGGTGGGTCAAGTCCCAAGAGGGACATAACGCCTGGTAGCATTAGGGGTGCTAGTAGAGCCAGCCTGGGTGCACTTCATCAGCGGTTGATATATGCTAGATGGTGGTGCACCACCACATCAAGTCAGGGCACCAGGTGTCAAGAGCATTAACATTTGTAAGTATTGGCTCAATTGAGCAGTGATTTTTTTATTTTTTTAAAAAAATTCAAAATGCTTCAAATTCAGTGTTGAAGTGAAGAGAACACGTAATTAGAAGCTTTCAAAAAATTGAGAGTAAGGCGGTATACTCTCTGATTGCTTTAGTCGTCCAGTTACTGGCTATCCCATATTAAGCTTTGTGAATCAATTCTGGAGCCATTTTTATTATCTGGATAAGTTGGGAGGATATAACATTAACCAGTAAGCCAGTATCAATTATTGTCAAGACTTTAAACTTATGAACAACTACCTCTACTCAAACTGACAAAGAGCTGAACTGAGAATTAACAGCTAGTAAATATTTGCGGGGGATTTGTAAAAAAACAAGCAGAGGATTTCTCGCGGCAAAGCTTGGGGCTGCTCTTTGCTTTTTAAGGTTTTATCTTCCAGCGCTTGGCTTTCCATAGAGGAACTGACCTCCAAGATTTGGTTAGGTAGCTGCCCAATATAAAAAATAGGTAAGCTGAAGATATTTTTTCTTTTGGAGAGGAAGGGGTACATTGACTTCTGCAGTTGCTGCTAACACAAAGCATTCTGAGGTGCTGGGCATAGAATTAGATCTAGTACAAGGGTCCTGAGGTACTTGAATGTTGACAGCATAGGGAGCCTCTTGCCCTATAATGACTATTTTTTGCTGACCTATGTAGAAAGATGTGACAAGTGTCTACAGTATGGTTGTTTCTCTTGCAAAAAGTGCAGGATAATTCAGAGGTAGGCAACTTGGGGGGTGTAGTCGCTAGCACTTGGGGCCAAGGATTATTATTATTAAAATGAGAGGGCCCAGTTTGTTATAGTAGATTGGCTGAAATATCCAAAATGATATGTTTGATATGGAGGAGAGACGTCCAGTTAGACTTCGCCTTTTTAAGATAAAGTAAAATCTTATTCATATTTTAAATGCCAAAACAAAGCAGTGATAGAGTCATCTAAAGTAAGATGTTTTCTGGCAACCAACACTTGAGCCTTAAGGTAAAAACAGTGAGTAAAATCAGTGATAGTTTCTCCCTGATTATGGCTTATGCCATAAAAGTTTCCTTTTGGTTGGATAAAGTAAGGTCACTCCCAAATTACTGAAGCAAGGCAATCTTGGCGTCATCTCAAGTCTGGCAATGCATTAGATGAGGTACCATAATGTCTTGAGCTATGCGATTAAGAGTGTTGGTTAGGTGTTTGAGCTGTTGGGTGTCGTTAGCTTCCTCCATAGCACTTTCACAAAAAATAGGAAAGAGATGCTCCCTTCACCTGGGACATCTTTCTTTTTGAACGACGGTTTGAATGTGCCACTGGGGGGATTAATGGCCAAATGACGTGAGCTGACAATGGAGGGTTGTTTTTGCCTACAGAGGAACTGATATCACTAGAAGATTTATAAGGATGGAAGGCATCCACTTGATTTTTGTAAGGCGTTAATATCTTCAAATATTGAGTCTACTCAATCCTGGTGGCACAAAGGGCCAATTTACAGCGATGAGAGTTGTTAGCTGCCAAATTTCGCTTTTGAGCTCAGTAGTTGCATCTGAAGATTGAGTTGGTGTTGCTCAAGGGTGGAAATTCTTTGCTCCATCCCATGTATCATAACAGGCAAATTTTCCAAGAGTTTAAGGCTTTCCTGATCTAAAAAGATATCTGATGCCAAATCTATATTGTTTATTGTAATAATAGTTGCATCATGAACTCAGAGTATACCTGGCAGGAAGCACCAGTTTTTTTTGGGACTAAGGGGAATAGACCACTTGTCCCTTTATTTTATAGGCCAGAAAATCTGAAGTTCCTGGTTGCTAGCATATATGGTTTATACTTTCTTTGTCCAGAAAGTCTTCACTCAGGATAAGTCCTTGAGTGGTAAATACCAAATATTATTTTCTTCCCTAAATAATTTATAGGTAGGCCAATTTTAACTTAAAGATGACAAAATGAGTGTAGAGGTTATTTGCTTAAAACTATTATAAGGGAATTCATGGAGGTTTTTCAGTAAATATCTAAGCGGTCTAAGCTAAGTAGTACACTCATTACCAATTGAGGATTCTGTGGCAGACTGATCATCTCAGTCAAATAGAATTTGCTCGCTGCATGGATCAAGTTTAAACCCTAAAAGTAGGAGGCTTCAGGCAAATAACATTTGAACGCATTAGTCAGGGATTGGCCCAAATTTTAAGAGGGCACAAAATTAGTCAGGTATCATCCCTGATATTGAGAGGGCTTGAAATTTGTTGGGGAATATCCCTGATACAAGTTTCAGCTATTTTAACGGATCAGGTCAATTCCTATCATCTGACTCATGTAAATCTTTAATTTGGGCAGATTTTCAGACAAAATGCTTCAACTCAATAAAGAGAGCATATGTTTGAAACAATTTAACAAAGGACGTGCTACCTAGGTGGAATGTCGCTATGTATGCATGCAATTAAAGTCCAACATAATGGGCTTAGTTGACCGTTATACCCACTTCATCAGGCAGCAAGAACTTGAATGTCAATGGCAGTGGACTTCATTGTTAGTATCCCCTCCTCCAGGGATTTGATGTGATCATGGTGGTCATGGATAGGTTTACAAAAACGCCCTTCTTATCCCATGCTTGACAACAACCACAAATGAGAACATGGCCTGGTTATTTGTATCCCACATTTTCACTATGTTTGGAGTACTTCAAAAAGTGGTAAGCGATAGAGGGCCCCAGTTTACCTCAAACTTCTGTGATACTCTGTGAAAAATGAAAAAATTAAACCCTGCCAAATATCAGCATATCACTCACAGTCTGACATAAAGATGGAACAATAAAGCAGTTTCTTGAATAATATCTCCATTGCTATGCTATTACTTCCCAGGACACTTTGGCGGCTGACCTTTCCAAAGCCCAATTATCATACAATAACTCATTGAATGCCTCCATGGGAATGTTGCAATTTACGCCAACCTGGTTATAATTCTGCCTTCACTAATGGGCCTCACATAAGCAGAGACGTTCTTAAAGTGGACAGCTTCACAATGCACATTTGGAAAGTACACCAACAAGTTCAGAAGCAGTTGAATAAGCCTCCCAGGACACCAAGATTTTTGCTAATTAAAAACGCAGAGCATCCCAAGCTATCAGATGTGAAATCATGTAATGGTGGACACAAAGAATATCAACCTTAAGGTTACATTTCAAAAGTTGGCTTGTAAGAGGGCAGGACCATTCTCCATCTTTAAGGTTCTGGACAATGGATCCTTTCACGTGGAGCTTTATCCTCATTGAAAATTAATAAGAATTTTAAGCTTACAAATTATCCCCTTTCAAGGTTAAAAAGCTGGCGGAAAGCAAGTAAATAAGGATAGATGATGTACAGGAATCTGATATTGAAGAAAACTGGGTTCTTGGAAAGTCAAGTGGAGTTTAAAAGACCTTGTAGCTTGAAAAGAGTATCCATATTATGAGAACAGTTAAATTCCTTCCTGTGACTGTATCAACTGCCTCAAATTGATTAAAAATTTCCACACTAAAGCCTAAAACACCTGCTCCCTTCACTGTCAAGCCCACAACCTTTGCGGCTATTAAACTTCTCCTGCTGCATAAGGACTATAATTTGGCACGAGTGCCAGAAGGGGGAGTAGACCTATCTTTCTAAAAATGGGTAATGTAAGAGTCCCCACTGTGGCCATTGAATTTGGACTGGGAAATATATCCTTTCATATCAAATAAAGTGAAGGGGCCCATGAATTACCGCTAGTAAAGATAGCAGACTTAGGACATACTCTAAACAAAAGTTGGGTGTCTGCCGCTCCCCCAGATTAAGTTTAACCCACCCCAAATAGGCAAAATCATAATCCCACTATAATTTCCAATTATTCTAAAGTTATTAGATAAAAAATAAATGTAAGTAAAGAAATCCTTATAAAAAGTAGCAGATCAAAATTGAACCCCAAAAGGGGTGAAATATCACATTCTCAGGGAGAACTCCCAGGAACCTGATTAAATCTTTTTGAAAACAACACAGATGCTAATGATGATGCTATGATCCCAGCGCCAATACAGACTTTTAAAGTTTGCCAGACTGAAGCGCAAAATACCCCAATCACAATTTTCAAGCTATGATATTATGTAAAGTTATCAGCGTTCTTGAGAGCGTGAACTCATCCAACTGTCACAGATGTTTTCCAGCCCCTCTCCTCACTTCCCTGAAATTATAGAAGCCTGGCATTCTGATGATAGTTTATATGAGGTAGTCTTTTATATTCCTTAATTAAGTAATCAATTCTCCTACAGAAAAACTTTTAAATTTTTATAAGTTTATAAAAATTTCTGCCCTCTCCAAAAAAACTGCTGCAACCTATGGAGCCCATGCTCATTGATCTCAGTAATGGTGGTGGAAGTCACTTGGGTGCTTTATGCATCACTATCCCTTGGAAGAGAAAATTTAGGAAGACACACATAGAAAATGTCAAAAAAACAATTTGTTCATTAATGTATACAAATAATTACCTCAAACTGATCATCTAATCATCTAATCCTATCTGTCATAATCATGATGTATTTGAAAAAAAGTAATATGGCAGATTTGAATGTCAAAAATGACAACTGAATCAAAAATGACAACCTTATTTTGGCTCATCACTGCCAAGTTTTTGGCCAAACAAATACCAGCTTTGATCTAAACCACACACCAACTGGTCTGACCAGCTGCCCCCATCCAACCCAACTGCCCCCCACAGTTTTAGAAGCATGGTTAAGACTATTGCCTGCACTCAGTTTAGTGGCTGGAATGGGGCTGATGTTTGTTGACCAGTATTTCAACCTTTCTTTCAGACCCTACTCAAGGATAATCATAACAGCGATACCATTCAGACTATGGGTGCTATCATGAGTATTGGAGTACCCAATGGAACCCAAGTCTTATCTTAGCACATCAGATGTCTCAAGATATTCTATTATCATTATAATGTGATGCCTATAATTAAACTAACCTAAAATTAAAACTTATCCTGATGAAATGGTGATCTAGTCTATTAAGGTACCTATAAATCAGCCTTCATTTATGATATATGATAGAAGATGCCACCGATGGGTATATAATCAGTGAAACCATCTATAAACCTTTAAAAGTGGTTTATATTAGGTTAAAATTAATCTATTGTGTTTTAGTACTAATGGGGCCATTCAAGAGGAAGGGCGTCCAAGCTTTTTATCTGAAGGTGGAGCCAACTAAAACAAAATTAAAAATTATTAATATGACACCTTGGAGGTTAGCCTAAGCAGCCATATCAGATGGGGAAGGGGGATCAGGGGAATTTCTGTCTAGTGTGGGCCTAAGGGCATGTGAGAGAGCAGATAAAATGGGATTGGCGGATTCAGTAGCACGTGGTAGAAGGTGGAAGAAGATCAGATCAATATATAAAGAAGACCTGCTGCATGAATTGATTTAATGTACTAAGCAAGCTGGAGCTTAGCATATATGGTGAATTTTAGTTTACAAGTAAAATATTTCAGTGGTTTCACCTTTGAGGATATTTGTGGATAAACGATGCTATATTGGATGTGCAGTGCCATGCAGCCTGCAGCAGATGCAAGTTCAATTTCACCCCAGGCTTCCTCGGTGAAATCTGCCAGGAAGTTTGGGCAAGGAATTCCATTGATGAGCAGCTCCATGGCCACATGGAGAGTTTGGTGGAGGGGAACTTTGGTGAGAACATTGGCCACATCAATAATGAGCTGATGGTAGATGTGGTAGAGTGGGAAGCCCAAGAAAGGGTAGAAGTGGCACTTGCATTTAGACTTGGGAGGCTGTAAAAATTTCAGCCAGACAAATTTGGGGTAATATTATAAGGATAATCCTCTTCGTCCACCCATTTAAGAGAACTTTATGGGTTTAAGATGGGTAAACATGGCCCAGCTATGGGAGGTGATTTGATGTAATCATGAATGGTTGGACCACAAACTGTCAACCAAGGTAATAAGATGGGGGCTTGAGTAGCAATCGGCTACTGGAATATTTGAGAAGTTTTTTTTATTGGATGGCGCTTTAATAGTTTTACCACAGTGTTTGAGGGAGGGAAAGGAAGGACTGAACCCCACTCAATAAAATTTAGGCAGGCTGGTGGTAGGCCCAACGCTTGAGGGAGGAGGGGTGGAAGCTGTTCTGGTGGTGAGGGAATGGCATATGCACTTTGAGTGGTCCAACCTAAGGTACAAGGAACAGACTGAGCAGCCATTTTTGATAAAGGCCCAGAATGGGTGTTCAGGGGCTGAGCAGATTTTGTGCATGGGGGAATGAAAAGGTGGGTGTCCTGATGGAATGGGCAGATTACCACAAAAGCCCAGCATTTATCTATAATATGATTGAATTATTTACCCACCCATTATAAGTTGTTAGTTTATCTCCAAATAACAATTTACTTTCATGATGTCCAAATCAACCATCACTTTACAGCGGTATAGATATTGAATCCTTATAAACTTATTACCTCTTTAATGTCACTTTGCATCCATATTTAACTAATTAACTCCCCCAAGGATCAATATAGGTTATATCCTTTCAATTCTCATGTTGGTTAAGTTTATCAGGATATCATAGCTTACCAACCTTTCACTCAAGTTAAACTTACCTGAACAGAGTTTTACATAGTATACATCTAGGTTTTACATCAGTTCTATAGCTTTTAAATGAGCTATAGTCGGTGGTTAGTATCCAACTTAAAGTTGTCTCAAGATGATAAAGTTAAATATTATGATTGAGATGGCCAGCTAGTACTCTGATACAAGTGAACCGGACTGATGCAAAACTATGTAAATTGGGTCTTAGATATATCCGATACCTGCATTATAATTTAAGCGCATGGTTTCCAACTTGCATAAAACCCTGTACCATCATGACCAGATATCAGCCTTTGTACGCGGGTTTGGCATTGGGGGTAGAAATCCTACATGGGAGATGGAATTTAACAAGTATGATCCCATATATGGATATTGGGTCAAGGGTTGATCCGGTGCTACGCTTGATAATGATAGAGATCTATAGTTTACCTAGCTTAATCCAAAGCTTGGCATATATCTACTTGGGTGAACTGTAAAAAATATAATCGTTGAAGGTAAGTTGAGCAATCTACCAGTAAATTATGGTTTAGATAGTGTGGGAGATTAAACTTCTGCGGCGGATGGTACCTAATCTAAAGCGGTAATAATTATGGTTATAAGCTACTTAAAATCGTATCAGGAGCCTTTTAAAAGGTGGTGACTATTATATGCAGAATAGCTTTTAGTTGGTTGGTTGGTGCCATAGAGTTATGGTTTCCTCAAATAAAGTATGGCTAGTAGTGTAACACTTCCAATATTTTAGGATTTAGCGTACAACTTAAAACGGATAGTACTCGATATCACAGTATAATCTGGTTTAATTCCCTAGATACTTGATCCTAATTAAACGATAAATTATTTAATTGGAAGAACTAGGGTAGATGGAAAACATTTAATGACATGAACAAAGTTATTTAAACTAGATTTACCTTTTAAAACGATAAGTATAAACATCCCATTTAGGATTTTCAGGGTAAAGTGGATTGGAGAAGAAACCCGTAGGGTTGAAAATCGGCCGATCCAGCCGTTTCACATTTATTAAACCCCCTTTTTAAATAGCCGATCCTATGATTGGTCAAAGTGACCCTGCATACCCAGGTGGTCAGGATCCTAGAATACTAAAGGAGTTATTATATGGCTGATGGAATTTAAACTTATAACGGTATTGAATAATTTTAATTAACTCGTTACCAGATGTTGTTTGGTGACCAAGGTTTAAAACTTGGCATCAAGTCAATCCAAAACTAAAGGTTTGATCAAATTATATAATCATGGTAGTTTGATCTAGGATTGGCATCAAGTTTATACCGATAAAAAATATAATTTCAAGGGGTTACCATCGTCACACGAGACCTAATCAGAAAAGTTGACCGAGATGAGCTCTTATCGGCTTCAGCCACGTCGTGAAATCTTATTTGATAGAACCTTAAGAGGTACTGACCTTCGGTGCCATTTAAATAGGCTTAAAGTTAACAGGAGTTCTGGGTTTGATACTTAAATTGGTATGCAAGGGTACTACCTGTACCCATGGTAGGATGGTCAGCTGCTCCAACTGATTAACCCATACACGCTTGAAATGTGGATGATTTGAATCCATAGGGTTTATAATATAAGTTTTTTAATTGGACCGATATAGAACTTCTCCATACCCGAATATCTCTTTGGAAGGTATATTAAGTTTAAACTCCAACAGATCCAACCTTTAAAATCCATCTAAAAACCGGGTCCGGTCTTGATTAATTGGTTCAACTTAAATTTTAATCCCATATCGGTAAGGATGCCTCGGGTAGATGGGGTTGAGATGGGCTAGACTTCCACCAACCTTATAAAAATAAGAAATGGCGGTTCGGAAGCTGATTGGGGAATGAAGGGAGTGTAGAAGGTTGGGTTGGATCAACTCAAACAGATGAGTTTAAAACTCTGGAAGCTCAGGTGGTCCGAAATTCCATCCGAATTTTTAAGCCGCGTTATCGTGGGTGTTGAAGTTTAAATAAAATCTAAGTTAGGGGTGATTAGCAATCTACCTATAGAAAACTGGGTTTGGCAATCTATCTATAGAAAACTAGGTTTGGCAATCTATCTATAAAAAACTGGGTTTAAAAATAGGTTCGATAAAGGCTAGATTGTGGGGTGATGAATTTGGAAGCGTTTGAAAATTGATCTATAGGTTGATCGGAGCGCGTGTAGAACCTTGACAAAAATGGAAGGATTTAACCCCATCGTGAGCCTATTTAAAACATCGACCCGAGCGAGATCCCAGGCCGCAGGAGGTTAGGCCGATTAGCCTTATGCGAGGGGAAGGTTGATAGAATAAAGGTTTGGTAAGCCATGTACAAGGCATTAAGGGATGATTAAATTTATAAAGCCATAAGGGAACTAAACCAATAAACTATAGGATGGTTGATGAGATGGATAGGGTTAAGTACCCTCACTGATAACCTGAACTTAAAATATAATTTATATATGCGAGAAAGAAGAATAGCTGGGTACCGATGGGTTGAGGTTCGGGTATATAATCGGGGACGAGGTGTAGAATCGATAACCTCGAGTTTAGAGAACTCTATTACGATGGTGGAAGGAGAAAGTAAAGCAAGTTTGATATCTGAAATCCAACCCGATGCAACCAGCCAACCCAGTGTGGAATTGGATAAGAGTGTGACTACCGAAGTGGAGGCCCTGGAGAAGTGGGTTGAGGATCTGACTCAGTACGAGCGCATGTTGGAGAATATGGCCAAGGCGAGCCTCCAGCCCTCATTCAAGGAGGAATTGGGTGCAGTCGATAGTTGGTTCTCGGCCCTCACGGTGGGGGAACGTACGGCTGCCTTATACACGCTCCTCCACAAGTGCACCCCCGTTCAGGTACGCTTCTTCATTACGGTGCTTCAAAAGAGGGCCGAGCCATCCAAGGAGGGGCTGCGCACCCTCAACGACTTTCGCGCCTCCCGCAAGCTGGGGCTTTCGAATGAGACCTACAAAGAAAATCCTACCCATGACAACTGGCGTACCAATCGTCCTCGCAAGCTTCCTGGACTCGACATCAAGGCAGCCAATCGATGGGGGAATCGTGAGCTCAACTCGGGTACCCTTCAACGCCCAATGTCGGCCGCCCACACCTATGACCAAGCTTGGCGTGGGGCCCGCCGTCTCAGCCCACCCAGTATGGTCAAGTCTCCCGCCTTCCCGCCCGGCCTCAACTCACCAAAGTGGCCTATCACCCCCACCAGTCTCCACTACGAGCGCCCAAAAATTAGCCCAATGGAGCAAGTTGACTTTGCGCTACTCGAAGACATCCCCGCCTGGATGCGCTCCTTGCGCCTCCACAAGTACACCTCGCTGTTCGAAAAGATGCACTGGCGCGATATCATCGTGATGAACGATCAACAGCTCGCCGACCTCGGTGTGGCCGCCCTCGGAGCGCGGTGCAGGTTCCTCAAAGCGTTTGAACTGATCAAGGTTGAAGCGTATAAAAGAGGGCTCATTCCCGTCAATAACTCCTCAAGTGACGACTCTTGCGATGACCCCGCGTCTGAAAACGATCAGACCTCCCCCTCTCCGGCAAGGTCCCTAATGACTTGAATCTGACCCTTCCTAACGATTCCATCAAAGCGTAAATATTCCATCCCACGTTTATCCTCGACCTGACCATTAAATTCGATGCTTTATAGTTCAGCCTTCATCAAAGTTACTCGGATCGGCTTTTAAGTTTAAAAAAGTTAAGTTGAATACATGGGCTTCGTTACAATCTATATTTTTTAACTTTCTTTTTTTTAGTACTAGATGGTCCCAATATATTTTTTTTTATTTTTTTAACTTTCCAATCCTGTTTTACACCCCTTAACCCTCCAGCCTGGGGAACGCTTATAGCGCGTTTCGCTTAACGATTCCGCTGGGGCACGTATAGCGTACTTATAAAATTTATGAGATTTAAGCATCGGGAGCCTTAAACTAAATTTCATGCTTGCAGCTAAATTTTAAGGTTTCCTTTTACACTCCATTAATACAACCCTTATAACCATTATAAATAATGAATAATCACCGCGATTTTATACAAAAAAATTGACCAATCGCCCCGGCTGGTGGGTTAAGGTTTTTAGGTTTTAAACTTTATACCCAAATTCATCAACCTTGGTAGATATTTTAGATGCCCTCATTCCCGACCATCTTTACCTACAAGCCAAGTGTTAAAGTTTTAAAGGTTTAATCAACCTCCAATGAAAATAAACACGCTATCATAAACCTAAAGGTTAAATCTATCAGCTTAGCTTTACATTTCGACACCCACAACTTTTTAAATTAAAACTATGACTTATGGGGGGTTAGGTTTAACCGTTTAAAACGTTAAACTTTATCACATGTTCAACCTAAGTATCGACGGCTAAGATTCCTAGGTTTAAATCCCATCGCTTAAAAAATGATCTAGAACTTTTACCTTATGTTAAAAAGCTTAAGTGCATGCTATATGCCCTTCACCCACCAGGTAAGTGTACCAATATTATGGGTAATGACTAACTGGTTGTTCACACTGTGCCAAAGGTGACTTTGTGGAAGGTAAAATACATTATTACACTATTAAGATTTTGGATTTGGTAAAGGATACTTTATCTTTTTCATAAGTATGAGGGTAAGTCAAGTGACAAAGTAACTAATAAAAGTATTCAAATATAATTTTATTGAGCAAGAAAGTGCTCAACTTAGGATTATGATGGCTGAAGTAGGATATATAGTTTTGTGTCTTTAGGTGATCAATATTATAGGTGAAGACCCCAGTGGTGCAAGTACTGTTGCATTTTGTAAAGATTGTTAAATTATCGTTGCGGTGGAGGTGCCAACTTTATTGTAATAACCCAATAAACTTTTTACCATCCGCTGATTTTAAATCAATTTTCACATCAGCGTTGAGAATCGATGGTTTTTTATAGCAAACATACTTGGCAATCTCTCGGTTTAACGCAGCAAGCTTTGGGCTGTATGCCATCACATTCAATTTGAATACTTCTTGTATTTTCTTCATATCTGAGTTGGGGGTTATATATACTTTTAACAGTATGGTGCGCTCACCATCGATTGTAACCTGTATGGCACAAATATCACCTAAAGCATCATGTGCGGTTGCCATTGGTTTAACTTGCATCATATTTTTTAGCACTAGGTGGTCCCACCTAAAGGGGGATCCACCGAACTTTTAACTTGCATTACAGATTCTTCATATTTGATCAGATTATATTCAGTTGCCTGCAGATCTGAGTCTTACCTCTCATATATTGCAACACCACCAGCTAATACTGTTTCATTTAGATTGTGACACCAGCTTATACCCTGGTAGATGTATAATCTTGTCATTTTTCAATCCAAGTTTCTGAGTGAGCCATAATTTTAACTTGAGGGAGTACTGAATCTGAGATCTTTTTCACCGTGAACTTGTAAGCTCTGCACATTAGATATTAGAAGTGATAGAGCTGTTGGGCTATTAAAAATTTTATTCAAGAATTGTCTTGAAATGTTGCTGGTTGTTTCCAACATGTGATTTTTGAGATGATTAAACTCAGTTCTCAGTTCAATGTTACCTTTACCATGAGAATGATGGATTTATAATACCTTTATCGTTGGTAAAATATAATGCTTTTAATGATGCGGCTCTTGACAAAGCAACATAGACTAACTGTTGCTCATGGGTGCAGTCATATTCATATATAACCATATCATATGTACCACCTAATGATTTGTGTATTGTTATAGTGTAAGCTTCAACAAGAGGAAATTGTTACCCCTTGTAATTCAATACTTTAGTTTTGCAGTTATATCTGATGTTTGCTTACTGATAGGTACCCATTTCTCATTCGATCCTACAACGGTTGCAACATGCCCTCTACACTTTGTTCATAGTGATTTATCAATTGTTGGATCTTTAAACTCTAACCACAAAAGTTTATATTAAACATTGTGGATTAGAGTAATCAAAGTCAAGGTGATGTAATATTCCAATAGCACCATTCACAATTCCATCCAGTATGTCAATATTATCGCTTATCATTTATAGTTTACCTAACATCAATTTCAGGAGGATTATCATGTACGGTTTGCCTAACATCATTTTAAGGAGGATTATCATATACAGTTTGCTCACCATCATTTTCAGGAGGAATGGCAACCCACCAGTCTCATTAGGTCTCATTTTTTGTACTTTTATATGAGCATTCACCAATTGCTCAATATCCTTATATCCAGAGTAAGCATCTGTAGCTATAGATTTGGTTACATCGTCACCTTGTAACATGAGATAGTTGTGTTCAGTTACATACTGTACAAAAGAAGAGCCAGATTGCTTCAGGAGAGTGGTCATCCACATACTCTTTTGTACAAATCTACTCCCAATTGTAGTTCTCTCCTCATCGTTTAGAGTTGCCCCATTATCAATTTTTGGGGATGGATGAAAATGTTAAATTTGCCTGTCACATCACTTGAGTAAGTGGGTAGAATTGGGTGATTGCCAGATTATATCAGTGCAGAATGTTGCTCTGCTTCATTTATATATCAGCATCTGGAATGCTGGTGGTAGCTGCCTCAAGCCTCCACATAAGATAATGTTTAAACCACAAGTTGGTTTATCATATGCATGCAGAATATTTTGGAGTCATTTGTTAACTTGGGATAGCATAACAGCCCCTAGCATACTGCATATATCAACAAAGATGATGTGCACATTTTAAAAAGCAAAACAGAATAAGTTTAATAATTTCACTGAGAGTCTTTTTTTCTTGTCATGAATTGGATAACTTGAAGGCTGAATGCACTGTTGTTCCATTGATTGCTGATGTTGCAATTCCAGTAGAAGCACAAGCAATGTATGCATTAAATGCACTGTGGTGTTGCTGATTGAATCAATTATATGTCTCCATCATTAACTGCATATTGAATGTTTTACCACAGCCAGCTGGCCCAGTGAAGAAGGTTTTTAGTGGTTCATACTTACTACCATAGTCAAACATATGATGTATAGCTTCAAGTATGAGATCACATTTTTTCTTGTTGGTTGGTTGCATTGCTTCACAATAATCCTTAGACAACATTATATTTTTTACACTTGCAGGTGAGGTAAGACATTTTTTCTATCAGTGTCATGTGTATCATCATCATTAGTATCTTTTAGGGCCTTCATAAAATCATCAGTTGTCACTTTGCTCTTTACAAATTCCAGGTTTTTTTCTTGTGCCTCATTGATTTCATACTCTTCAAGCATCAATTGCTTATTATAGTCCATTGTTGTTTCACTAATAATAGCGACTCAAATTATGTTAACACTGCCATAATTTGGTTTTCAAATTAGCTATAAATCTGTAGAATCTTGATACAATCCAGTAGATTAACTTCTTCATCAAGAAATGAGTTGTGCAGCAGTACCATCTCATGCTTATAATTGATCATATAAGTCATCTTGTAGTTTCTGTACCATATTATTTTAGGTTCACCACGTTTTTTGTAGGTCCCTTCCTTTGTCATATAGTACTTGGTAACAGATTGTGCCAAAGTTAATCACCCATCTGGTTTGGGAATCGTCCATACTTTTGCATTAAGTTTTTTTCCAAACGTCAACTTAATCACCAGCAAGCTCTTCCTCATCTATCTAAACATGTGTCTTCCATATGAAATGTCGTTCATGAGGCCACATTGTTGGAATCATTTCAACTTTATAGCTACTTTCTGAAATACCCAACTGAATGAAGTACCTTGCTGCTTCCTGACTGGTTATCTCAACGCTTTATGCATCTTTAAGATCACTTTTATCAACTTCATCTGGTCTTTGTCTGGATATTCATCACATAATTTGATTGGTTCCATTGTAAGCTAATAATGCCTCTATTGGTTTTGTTTAAATCCAACCACATATGTGGCGCAGGAGTACTCTTCAATTATGAATTGTAAATCCATTTTGGAATTGAGAACTTTTGCTATCCATGGATGAAAATTCTCTATCCATTTGTGTTGAATTGATCATTTCAAGAATACCATTAATTTTATGATACCCCAAAAAATATTATTTTTGTATTCCTTATTGTTGAAAATGTTATTTTTGTGAAGAAATATATCCAAGGTATTATGGTCATCATTACAAAGTAATAATTTCATTTAAGTGAACTTCTTTTTCAACTGTTTCTGACAACTATCATACTTTGACATTGGAATGAGCGCACATATGCTGCGCATTGGCCAATATGGAGCCATGAAGCAACATTTTTGTCATTTTCATCATGTGCCTTATTGTATAATGTAAATGTATGCTTATGTATCTGGTTATACGGGTATTGAAGTTTGTCTGGATCCACGCTACACAGCTCATCTAAAAGTTTGACTGTTTTTTGCATGTGTTTACTAACCATTGCTTTAGGATCATTTTTAAACCCACAGGAATACATGTGCATGGTCTGCCACGTTGCTGAAACTCTATCCTCTTAAAGTACCCTTAATTTTATATTGACCAAATGGATTAAATCGCTTTGATTGCAATAGGGACATTATGGTATCAAAAAGGTTATTGCAATACAAGCAACAAGTTACAGGATCTTTGTTAAACCAAACTGTATGGTGTAAACTTGAAAGCTCCGCTATGTGATCCTCACCAGTAAATTCCTCACCACCATGTTTTATTTTTTATATCAGACGCAACAAGCATGGCCAATTATATTTTGATGCACATAATGTCAAGAATACAGTTGGTTTGCCCAACTGTTGCATCATTGCAAAAACTTTTTCAGAGGATCCAATATTCAATTGACTTTGGGATTGACTTAAATTAATAAAAATTATGCTAATGGTACTCTCTATAAATTGTCAATCCACTAAGTCAGCTCAGGTAAATTTATGAGTGCCACCTGTTGACTTAAATGTCAGGTACAAGCCCTCAGTAGTTTGTATCCACATAATTTTTTATGCCATAAACAAAATGTGCTCAGGGTTTACACCATGTCTATCTCTCTGATGTACTTCACCGGTAGCCATCATGGATGGAGTAAAATTATTCATCTTATAATGTGTGGTTCACCAAAGTAGATGCTTGGGAATGATAATTTCTCAGCATACTCATCATAGTTATATTTACTGAATTGGATTTCATTCCATGTGCTATAGCCAAGTACTTCACCTCATTCCATACCATTTTTTTGTTGTTCAAGTGTCAGGGAGATGAAATATAAAGTTTAGATTGTCTGGCCAGTCAGGATGCAAAAGCACCCAAAAGGTGTAATGATCAAGTTCATCTTGATTGTTAAATTTTGACTCAGATTCTGATTTTCTGAATCTGAGTTGAATTACTTTAAAGATTCTTTTGGCTCAGTCATTTTGGGCGCTGGATTGTGCCTCACCCAAGTTGTAGATTAGGCTTGTGTGAGCCTAATCAATGATTCAGGTGAGGCCTCTGAAGGGCAGCCTTTATAAGGCGCGCCTGCCAGTTCCAAAGTTCACTTCAGAATATTAACCCTAGCATTCCCTTCCTGGGGAGCATTGTCAGTTGCTCCCCAGATAAGCTCTGGTCAGCAGGCCCTTTTTATTATCCTGAATAAAAACAAAGGTTGTTTTAGGGTTTGCATATCTTGCATACCTGTTGGTCTTATTTTGGGTATTAAGTTTTGAGGAGCTTTCGTGTGGTTGGGTCAGACCAACCCAGCAGACTATGCTTAACCAAATAGGAGTAGGCAATGTTTGGCGCTATTGGTGCCCCAAACCTCTCCCTACTCAGTTAGGCTGCTTTGGTTGCTTGTCGGTGAGCCAAAGAAACATTTAATATAGGTGGTCAGAAACTGGGATTTTCTGTCTGTTACATTATTCTGAAGTCAAATGTGCGCTGAATGCCTCTGATCCCCATTTTAGCCAACCTCAGTGGTTACTTGGTCTCAGTTGTCAAAGAACAAGCACCTGTGGGAGCTGGTGACTGTTTTATAACCCTGGACCAAAGTGACCGTTGGATGAAAATCCCAGTGGGGCCTCCAACTCACCAGGGATTTGGTGGCACTGAGGGGACCTGTCCCAGCAGGGCTCCCTCACCAACGGATGGTCCGCCCAGAAAGGGGTTGGATGTCCAGCCATGATGACCATGCACCCCTCTTGCGCTTCTGTTGGAGAAAGCCCCTTCCTGGTTGGGATGGAAAGAGCATTGCCAACAGGAGCCTGGGAGGGGGTGCGCAACACAGCCAAGTGCTGGGCATGCATCCTCAGGCCAGGGGCCACCCAGCCACGCTGAACTGCGCACCATTCACCCCTCTCAGACTTTTGTTGGATAAAGTGCCTTTCTGGTCAAGATGGGAAGACTATTTCCAACAGGAGTCCGGAAGGGGGTACTCAACACAGCAACATGCTGGCGTGCATCCTCAGGTAAGGTGGGCTGATTCCAGCAGCCTAGTCCTGATTTTCCCTCACCATTTATCTTTTCCCTCGAGGGGCCTGGAGTTTATCTAGGATAATTTTCCTGGGGCGAGTTACCTCAAGCCCCAGAAAGCCCTTATCATGACAGCCTTCCATTGTGGGGCCCGTCTTCAGGGAGGTGCCCTTCTCTAGTTGGGGGTAATGTATTAATCAAGTTTGTCTCAATTGTTACATTTTGACTCAGATTCATATTTTCCAAATCTGAGTTATATGCTCTAAAAATGCTTTTGGCTTGGTTGTTTTGGGCACCAGGTTGTGCCTCACCTGAGTTGTAGATTAGGCTTATATGAGCCTAATCAATGATTTGGGTGAGGCCCCCAAAGGGCAGCCTTTGTAAGGCACACCTGCCAATTCCAAAGTTCACTTTAAAATATTAACCCTACCATTCCCTTCCTGGGGAGCATTGTCAGTTGCTCCTCAGACAAACTCTGGTCAGCGGGCCTTTTTTATTATCCTGAATAAAAATAAAGGTTGTTTTAGGGTTTTCATACCTTGCTTACCTGTTGGTCTTTTTTGGTGTCCAGTTTCAAGAGGTTTTTGTGGGGTTGGGTTGGACCAACCACCACTAGAGGACTATGCTTAACCAACTAGGAGTAGGCAATGTTTTGCGCTGTTGGTGCACCAAACCTCTCACTACTCAGTTATGCTGCTTTGGTTGCTTATCAGTGCGCCAAAGAAACATTTAATATAGGAAGCCAGAAACTGGGATTTTCCGTCCATCACAAAAGGCAAGCCAGAATTCCAGAGGCATTGCCGCTCAGACAACGTTGGCTTGTGCGGGGAGATGTGTGACAATTGAGCGTTGATGAAATGTGAGCATAAGAAGGAACCTGACAAGAAACTGGGCAGTGTCAGGGACTGGAATATATTTAACCCTGTTTGTCATAGCAACTCGTGAACTTGCCATGCCTGAGCTAAGAGTCCAGTATAACAAAGGTAGGATTCAGATAAAAATATAACGGCTGTGAATAAAGGTCTGTTGGGCCTTAATATAGGCTGTAGAGCTTCAGCTAGTCCAATCCCTGTTAAGACCAAGATACCAGTGACAGTGGGTAATTGTGAAAGTGGGTTAGTGGAAATAGTTGAATTTTCAGGGTTGTTAAATTGATATAAGCTTGATAATAAAGATCCTTGTACTTTACTAAGGATCAAAAGCAGGTAAATTAAATAAGTATTTAGAAGCATCTTAACTTTATTGACTGCAAGGAATGATTTTAGAAATATTCAGCTTATATACACTTTTCAGACTAATAGAATTAGCTTTAGGGCTTACTTGATTCTTGTCTAGCTTTAGATTCTTTAGGGCTCTTTCTGTATTAGATAACCAAATCTTAGACTAGTAGTCAACTGCCTAGTTAGGACTACTAAGACCTGGCCCCAGGTGTTCCAATGTTCAATTCAGATTTGTTAGGCTTGAATCGACTCATCTGACTCATTATTTGATCTGCTATGTGATTTTGCTATCATCTTCGATTTTTTAAGCTGATTGCATATATTATATATTATACTAATAAGAACTGATATATCAGGGATATCTTTCATGTCAGGCTTTTCTCTGAAAGGCAGTCACAACTCCATACCCAGTGACCCTTGCTGCAGGGAGTTGAGCAATTAGATGTGCTGTTTTGATCTCCTCCATAGAAGAGTTTGGAATAAAAATAGAAGCAAGGTGGCAGATCCTCACATGGAGTGGACAAATGAACCCACAGGATCCTGAAATCCTGCTGTCAAAAAGCCTCAACAATAGGTTTGATTTCCCAAAAGTTACTTACACAATATGCCCAGTTGACTATGATGAGAGCTATAGTTACTATCATGACTGGTAATTCCCAGCCAATGTAAGGCCCAAAGGGCCACATGGTTTGTGCCATAGGGAGTTCAGCAAGGGAACAAATGAAATTAAAAAATTGGGAACTTGATGAGATTTTTAATGAATAGAAAATTAAAAACTTGATTTTCAATTTCCTCAGTGTGTTATGATTGTTTAAATAGATGGTCAATTTGGTAAATGACTTATAAAAGCATGGGATTGGGGCCCTCAAGATTTTACCTAACCTGGCAAGCTTTAAAGGGAGGTGGAAAAACGTATTCAATATGACCTGACTTTGAAGGAGTCAGCGGTGGGCTGATTCACTGTTAGTTTGACCTCAGATGCCTGACTCATGGTTTCATTGCGTTTCCAACAGTTAGCATGATGGCGTCTTTCCCAAAGGGCAACAGTAATCTCCCAAGGCCACCCCACACAGGGGCGGTCACAAATGGTCAGAAAAAGGTTTTGGATACCCAATCTACCCACACCCAGTTACTTTGGCGTTTGTTCAGCCAAGTGAGATGCATCAAATGATGGTCCTTATTTTGAGGGGAGGGTTTTGTGCTATCAGCAACATTTGACAATGGAGGTACATGACTTTTGGGCTTTGTCCCCAATGTTTTTTTGAGGGGAGTTCCAAATAAGCAACAACATTACCCAATGGCCTGATGCCATTGGCAATTTGAACTGAGGATTTGTCACCAGAAAATTCATATTTATGGGGTACACGCCTGTCAGGCTTTGTCCCTGATGTTTTTGGTGCAGGTTTCAAACCAACAACATTTCCCAATGGCATAATGCCATTGGTGAATTTTGCCAAGGATTTGACACTTGTTTTTTCATTCACAGAATATATGAGCCTGTCAGGCTTTGTTACTGAGGGTTTAAGGCTTTTGGACCTTGTTTTTAGGGCTGAGTGCCATCAACTTCATAAGATCTTTTCAGACCATGGGGGTGGTGGATTCCAATTATTTTGGCACAAATTTACTCAATACGCCATACTAATTTAATGGAGGCAATTGCAGGGAAAGGTGGTGGAACCTTCAGAGGGAGGGCTGTTATCCAACGCTCATCTACCACTTGGGTGAGATCACCCTGGGTGACAAGAGGGACAGCTACCCTCTTTGGACCCTTTTAGTGGGGAATGGGAACACTGCCCAGTCTAGGCATAGGGGACACCCCCTCAGAATTACAGCAAGCAACAACTTATTTGCAGTATCTGAGGAATTTGTGATGCTTTCAATAAATGAGCCATCATCTGTCAGCTCTGCCTCTGTCATTTTTGGTGGCATGTCAACACTGGCACTATTTAAGAATTCATTTTTACCCATATATTGTTCATTTTGTATAGTGTTTTTGGTAACAAGTATTGTAGCCGTTTCTTTACTGTATCCTTATTGACATACCCTTGTAAGTATGTTGAACTATGTATGAAATATCACTTAATGTGTACATTAGATGCTTTATCATCACTTAAAGTATGAGGCAAAGTTTTTATCATTGTGTTTATATCAACTGGCACATTTATTATTTTTCTTATAATACTTTGGCTTCCATGGATGTACTGCAGGCATCATATCTGCATGAATAATAGATGTTGTGAGACCAGATGTTCAGTTATACAATCAAGTGGTGTAAGATGACCAGGATACTTGGGGTATACAAAGCCATTTGTTTTGATAATTTGTGTATATTCTTGAATGTTAGGGATCTATAACATGTTTTACACACTTTGAAGCTGGCTACATTAATGTCAGGTAACTCAGCAGCCAGTATTCATGACTCATTTGCAGTGGTGTTACCAAATCTATCTCAAACCATAAGCGATCACAGACAGAGTAAGCATAACCAAACTCATTGTTATTGAATTCTTTTAGAATTTTGCATCTGCTGGTATGCCTTCAGTTTTAAATATTTTGGCAATAGTGCAAAGATTGATTTGAATTCAGTTGCTTCATTTTTCTGTTTAGTTACTATCCCAATCTTTTTATTTAATTACAACATTTTATTTGGTCTTTAGTTTTTATATGCTTTTCTGCCAGTTTCATGTTGTAAACTGCATCAATATTCTCCTTCTAAGTTGTTGTTAATGCGGTTGGTGTATTTATTAAGTACTCATTAAATTCTTTGAGTATCAAGTCATCTTGACTTTGTCTATGTTTGCACTGGAGGTGTTGGTACTAAGGTTTCACCAGCACCACTAGGTGGTTGCTGCTTCTTGAGTGCCTTTCTTTCCTCAATACTTTTTTTTATTGCTTTGCATTGAGCTGTTTCTTCAACTGAGCATTTTCATTTGTAATGCATTGTTAAAAGCAGTTTTAGTCAGTCACCATTTATGATTATTATAGACCAGTAGCAGTGTATTTCATCATAATATAAAATACCTGCCAAATTGCTTAACAAAACGATTAAACTAATTGAATTGGGTAAGAATCCACCAATCACTCAATAAAAACCATTGTCTCAATAAATTAAGTAAATAAACACCAACCTCTAGCTGAAATGGTTATCATAAAAATAAATAACTACCAACCTCTAGCTAAAACCTTTGAGCCTATCAAATTAATATAATATCCACTACCCACAAAGTAAACCTACTGAGTATATTGAATCAAATGATTCACCACTAAACAATTAATCCTAAATCCTATTATACCTATCAAATAGTCCAAATAACCACCAATCTCTAGCTAAAACCACATTAAACAAACAAAATAATTTTCTAAAATACTTGCTACCTGTTAAGTAAAACCATCAAGCCCTACAATTTTACCAAATAGCCTACTGCTTGCCATAAACATAGCTTAATAAATAAACCAAAACCCTAAACTTACATCAATTTCAATACTAAAACCATTGCATGATTTCATACAATTGTAAAATTTTAGGTATTAGTTTATATAAAACCAATAGACTATATTATATTTAATATCATGTCAATATACAGTAAAGCCCCAATTATCTGTACTGCAGATCATCCACTTGCAACTAATTGGGGCTTTACTGTATTATTTTTCGTTTAATTCTTTGTTTTAGTAATTTAGACGTAGAGCAAAGGTTTCTGCTGTACTGTACATGTTTTAAAAGTTTTACATATTATGTTTTTTGTACAATAAAACATAGCTTTTTAATCTAGTACTAAAAAAAACATAGCTTTTTATACTGAAATATTTTTTTCATGTTTACACCTCATTTTAGTCATTTTAAGATTATCCGCAATTTTTACTGTCTGAAGTGCCCTTAATACCTGATTCCATAATAATTGGGGCTTTACTTTATATATATTATTGAGCAGTTGTTTTGATGACAAAACTTTCTTTTACCGCTCAAAGTCACTTTTGAGCGATTTTAAATTCAAAGTTTTATTTATCCACAGCCATCTTCCCAAACCATTCTTTGGTGTCCTTGGCTCTGCCGCCTGCCACCCCAGTGTGGGGCAGCAGTGCACCCCCACCTAGCGTTTTCTGCCCCATGGGCAAGCGCGTTTGGATGGGCTCAAACAGCCCGCCCACTGCTTCCAACTGTTTTGTCCCCCCATGGGACTTAGCGCTCCACCTGGCGCGCGTCCATACTTCTCGCCCCCATCCTCTCACCCTCCCTCGCTCTGCCATTCGCTATTGCCTCAGAGTGGACTATGAGCGTTTGTTCCCATATGCTGATAAGGCAATTATTGAGCTAGCCACTGCAGCCTTTGCACCAGCTGGCTTTATAGACTTCCGCCCTTTTAAGAGCTACTTTGACGTTGGGTTCCAATCTGAGGAGGATGCTGAAGCGGCATCAAAAACTCCTCTAATTTATAAAAAAAACCCCATTCCCACAACCTGTACTCGCCTCCCTTCAGACACCACGCTGGTGATATACTTTACAAATCTCCCATCCCACCTTCCACCCCAGGTTTTGTATGACCAGTTGGTCGCGGGGCTCATGGCTTATGGCACTCAGTTCAACCTCATCTTTGCCATTCCATCTGGTGTGGAGCGCCTTGCTGCTCCTCGGGCAACAGCCACCATCATACCACACCACCCTACCATAGCCCAACAAATCCCACCCCGCACTAGTGTGGCTGCAGCACCTGATCATCTCTTTTGGGCTTAGGTAAATAATGGTAGGCAGATTTTTTCCCTCTGCTTTGGCCTTGACCATGCAAAAAGAGCGTGCCCTCAGGCCAAGTCCGCTGCTGTGGCTTCTGAGCCTCCTTCTGGAGGTTCAGTATGGGGCGCTTTGCTGCCCCCTCCCACCCTCCAATCTTGTTCAGTGGGCCCACATGGAAAAACAGCCCCCCCAAAACCTCCAGCCTCACTCTCCCACCTAAATCTACCCCAACCAATCAGAGCAATGCTTGGACCACCATTGGCACCCAAGCAGCTGCCCATTTGCCCAATCCCACCCACCCAAATTCGAACGCCACTATTCCAGTGAACCAAAATCCATGGGATCTATTGGCTGAAACTGATGAATCAGGTAATGTCCTCATTAGTAAGCACAAAGGTCAACCTCTCTGCCAAGGTGATTATGGTCAGGCAGAATTTTTCCTTCCTGACTTTGATGAAACCCCTACCCCTCGCCATTTCGCTCCTCTGCCCAATACAGCCCCCTTCCAAAGTGATCACCAGCTCGCCTTAGCTGCAGTGGCCTCTCCTCATTGCCCAAAACTATGCACCGCGGTGGCTCAGTCAGTGGCTCAGCTCCAGCATGGCCTGCCCACCTTCTTCTTCCCCCCAACTTCCCTGAATCTCCCTGCAGTGACATCTCAAAACTATTCAATGATACATCGATGAATCCCCCCCTTGGGTTGGGACCATCTAGTACTAAAAAAAACTATTCAATGATGCTGAAATTGCTGTTATGAATGTTGCAATGATTGCTTTATTCAACCCCTCAGCCAAAATCACCCACCACAGTATCTCCCTTTTCACCCAACTTCCCGAAGCCCACAAAGAAGCTGAAGTTCTCCTTGCAGCTTTTGTTGAAACACTTTCCTGTCATTATCTTGATGCGGAAGAGGAAAACTCCTACTACGCTGACCTCAACCCCCACTATGCGGATGCCCCAACGCCCTGGCTCTCTGCTCTGATCCGGTACTGTAACCAACATCCCCTTGATCAATGTGGGTCTTCCTGAAAACCAACCCCCTGACCCCTCCTCACCCTATGCCATGGTGGGTTAGCAGTTTCTGCTTCCCACCTGTTTAGTAGTTTTGTTTTGTCGTTTTGAGTGTTGTGTTTGGTTCTGTCCATCCCCTGGTCGGCGTACCTCAAATAAATCAAAGTTGTTTTGATTGGCAATCTATAGTAAATTTACTGATCACCATCTACAATAATTCATTCATTTAAATCTGGTTTAGTTTAATTGGCAATCTATAGTAAACTTATTGATTTCCATCTACAATAAGTCATTTTATTAAATTTAGTTAATCTAATTGGTCAATCTATAGTAAATTTACTGATTGTAATATACAATAATCCTTTTTATTAAATCTGGCTGATTTAATTGGTCAATCTGCAGTAAATTTACTGATCACCATCTACAATAAATCATTTTACTAAATCTGGTTGATTTAATTGGTCAAATTATGCAAAAATGATAGCCATTTCTAATAAATTTAGGCTTGTCATGCTATGATCTCATACTTGCATGGATTTTAAACATGCCCCTCAACCATATAACATATATCATATCAATATCCTACCCCAATTCACCTGAGTGATCCAATTTAATAAATAAAAAGTCTAATGGTAAAAAAAGATTTACCGTTTAGATCATATAAATTTAAACTATAGCTACTTGTCAATTCTGAACATGTCTACTTAATAAAGATCTAACACTGACTGATTTGATTTGATTTATTCAAGGTACGCCGACCAGGGGATGACAGTACTGAACACAACACTCAAAACAACAAAACAAAACTACTAACCAGGTGGGACGCAGAAACTGCTAACCCACTATGGCAGAGGGTGAGGAGGGTCGGAGGGTTGGTATCAGAAAGACCCACCTCAATCAAGGGATGTTGGTTACAGTACCAGATCAGAGCAGAGAGCCAAGGCGTTGGGGCATCCGCATAGTGGGGGTTGAGGTCAGCGTAGTAGGAGTTTTCCTCTTCCGCATCAAGATAATGACAGGAAAGTGTTTCAACAAAAGCTGCAAGGAGAACTTCAGCTTCTTTGCGGGCTTCAGGAAGTTGGGTGAAAAGGGAGATACTGTGGCGGGTGATTTTGGCTGAGGGGTTGAATGAAGCAATTGTTGTGACATTCATAACAGCAACTTCAGCATCATTAAATAGTTTTGAGATGTCACTGCAGGGAGATTCAGGGAAGTTGGGGGGAAGAAGAAGGTGGGCAGGCCATGCTGGAGCTGAGCCACTGACTGGGCCACCGCGGTGCATAGTTTTGGGCAATGAGGAGAGGCCACTGCAGCTAAGGCAAGCTGGTGATCACTTTGGAAGGGGCTGTATTGGGCAGAGGAGCGAAATGGCGAGGGGTAAGGGTTTCATCAAAGTCAGGAAAGTAAAATTCTGCCTGATCATAATTAACTTGGCAGAGAGGTTGACCTGTATGCTTACTAATGAGGACATTACCTGATTCGTCAGTTTCAGCCAATAGATCCCATGGATTTTGGTTCACTGGAATAGTGGCGTTTGAATTTGGGTGGGTGGGATTGGGCGAATGGGCAGCTGCTTGGGTGCCAATGGTGGTCCAAGAATTGCTCTGATTGACTGGGGTAGATTTAGGTGGGAGAGTCTGGAGGTTTTGGGTAGGCTGATTTTCCATGTGGGCCCACTGAACGAGATTGGATGGTGGGAGGAGGCAGCAAAGCGCCCCATACTGAACCTCCAGAAGGAGGCTCAGAAGCCGCAGCAGCAGACTTGGACTGAGGGCACGCTCTTTTTTCATGGTTGAGGCCAAAGCAGAGGGAACAAATCTGCCTACCATTATTGACCTGAGCCCAAAAGAGATGATCAGGCGCTGCAGCCACACTAGCGCGGGGTGGGATTTGTTGGGCTATGGTAGGGTGGTGTGGTATGATGGTGGCTGTTGCCCGAGGCGCAGCAAGGCGCTCTGCACCAGATTGAATGGCAAAGATGAGGTTGGGCTGAGTGCCATAAGCCATGAGCCCCGCGACTAACTGGTCATACAAAACCTGGGGTGGAAGGTGGTTTGGGAGATTTGCAAAGGATACCACCAGCGTGGTGTCTGAAGGGATGCGAGTATGGGTTGTGGGAATGGGGTTTTTTATAAATTAGAGGAATTTGTGCTGCCGCTTCAGCATCCTCCTCAGATTGGAACCCAACGTCAAAGTAGCCCTTAAAAGGGCGGAAGTCTATAAAGCCAGCTGGTGCAAAGGCCGCAGTGGCTAGCTCAATAATTGCCTTATTGGCATATGGGAACAAACGCCCATAGTTCACTCTGAGGTAATAGCAAATGGCAGAGCGAGGGAGGGCGAGAGGATGGGGGCGAGAAGGGTGGACGCGCGCCAGGTGGAGCGCTAAGTCCCGTGGGGGGACAAAATAGTTGGAAGCAGTGGGTGAGCTCTTTGAGCCCATCCAAACGCGCTTGCCCACAGGGCGGAAAACGCTAGGTGGGGGTGCACTGCTGCCCCACACTGGGGTGGCAGGCGGCAGAGCCAAGGACATCAAAGAATAGGTTTGGGCAGACGGCTGTGGATAAATAAAACTTTAAATTTAAAATCGCTCAAAAGTGACTTCAAGTGGTAAAAGAAAGTTTTCTAACACTGAATGACTGACAGACAATGCACAGCCTAAACCAGTGGGTTTAGAATACAAAATATTTCTTAGTAGTTTCTTATATAATGTAGGTGAGCACTAAGAAAGGCTTTCTAAAGTTATAATAAAAAAAGTTCAATATGTAAGAAGTGAAAATCCTATATGTCAGATGGTAATATGTATATCATTATGGCTGAGTAGTTTGCTATTTAGTTGATTTAATAGTTTCAAACAGTTTTTCCAAACTGGGTGTTTGTGCACACTTGTAACCATGAGCTAAGGTGGGGTAAAAATGATATAACAGGTTTAGAACCTGTTCTGGCTAGGATAATTAATTTTCCTCCATCCCCTCTTATCAATATTTTAAAAAAGGTATGGAGTTAAAAGGAAGCTTTAGGTGGTTGTCATCCAGGGTGCTTCCTGATATCTCTGAATCTTTATTAATTGACTTTGAAAAATCAGAAGGTTCTCAATTCAATTCTATATATACTTTTGTTTTTTTCTATGTTTGTTCATGCATTTCTATGAAGCTACTGGACCAATTTGGTGATCTTTTTTCAAGAAAAGAGGATGCTCCAACTTATGTCCCATTTACTTTTGTAAGGATTGGTCTAGTATCTGACCATTAATTTAGCATGTTTATTAAAATACACCAGAAAAGATGGATTTCAACTGTGATCCTAGATCATTGCTGGATATATTTAATTATGGCATCAGCAGATTGATAGCTTTAAATCAACTTCTTTAAATATGACATCATTTTTAGTATTTGGACATTGATAGGTTTACAGTAATTAGACCTATTAACGTAACCAAGTAAACACCAAACTGCATATTATAACCATTGAATCTGTCAAATCAACTAAAACTAGTTGAACCCATTGCATCAACCAATTGCTAATTTGATACAGAAACCAGTGAGACTATTGAAATAAAAAAATAACCATCAACTGCTTGCCAAAACCAATGGGGATAATGAATTGATTAAATGAACATTTGCTTGCTCAAAATTATTGAGCATATCAAATTTGCTAAATAACAACAAACCACTCACTCAAAAATGATATAAAGATTACCATTATACTTTTTGATATCATTAATACATTCTTTTATTTAACCGAGGTAAGCTGACCAGGGGACAGACATTACTTAATATATGTGAAACTAAGAGAATAACTAAGAAATATAAAAATTGGGCACCCCAGGGTACTCAAGTTACCCCTGTTGCCAGCGGGATTGCCAGGTATGGGGGGTTAGTGCACTACTCTGAGGGGGTTTCCCCTGCTATGGAGCAGGTGTGAAGGAAAGGGTCTGTGTGGAGGAACCAGAGTGGGAACTATGATTCTATGAGCGCTTTTTGTCTTGGTCTCATATATCCATAGAGCCAGGCTTGGAAGTGCTCTAGTAAGTGGACATGGAATCTGTTAATAATCCCATGAATGGTTGAGACCGTGCCCTTGAACGCATCTAATGCAATTGTGTGTACTGTCCACATTGCAATTGATATCATTAGGGAGCGGAGGGTAGATGGGATTGGTGACTCAATCTGGAGCGCGAAGTTACTCTTTGATATCAAGAATTCCTGTTAGTTTTGAATCTTGAGCAGGCGTGCGACTTCCTGCCATATAGCTTTGGTTGGGGGGCATGTTTCTAGGCGGTGATGTAGGGATCCCTCCCCTCCACATACAGCACATGTTTTGTGGAGGGAGTTGGAGCGGTCCGCCGTCCTATAGGTCCTTCTCAAACAGCGCCAGGCGTTTGCTCTTATCTTGGTTGTAGGAGTGGGTGGTGTGTCATTTTCCACATTGCTTTCTGTGTGGTTAAATCATAGGGAATGTCCAGCATATCTAGGTATTCTATCCTAACTATGCTTGGGGTTGTTTCGAGCATATCCCTCTGGGGGTGGTTTTCTGGGTTTCTTAATTTGAATTGGGGGCTGGGTCATCCCCTTCCCTGTATAATACCCATGTTCTCTATGGTCCATCCCATATGGCGGATATTTCAGAGGATATGTTTGAAATGAGGGGAGGTTCCATGTGGACCCATTGCAGTAGGGTGCTTGGCAAGGTATGAAAGTAGTCTGGGTGGACTATGTGGGTTGGTTAATCTGAGCGCCTGTGCAAAGTTAGTCCTTGCTGCTCTGGACCAATGTTGTTGCGGGAGGTCTGGAGCAAGGTTTCCTTTATCCAGGTACCTAGGATGTGATTGGCATGGCTCTCAAAATCTATTAGTCCCATGCCTCTGCTTGAGCGTGGGCCAAAGAGTGTTTCCATCTGTATGGGAGGATGGGATCCAGGCCATAGCCAGTCCTGGATGAGCGCGCGGATTGAAGTTATGAAGGTAGGTGAGAAGGCTATCGCATGGTCCTGGTACCACAGTATTGGGAGGATGAGCGAGTTAGCAACTGTAACTCGTCCTGTTAGTCCTGGGGTTCTTCCCTTGAGGGAGGCGACGCGTTTGGGTACTCGTTGTAACAGGTTACTTTCCATTGTCTCATTAGCATATCCCCCTGATTCTAGCCAGATTCCAAGGTGTCAGACAGGAGTGGTGGTGGGAGGTGTTGCAAAGGGTAATATAATTGGGTTTTTTCTTTGAGTGTTGGTGTGAGGTTCTGATGTTGTGGCCCAATTGTTTGTGTATTTACCTAAGAGGATGATTTCTGTCTTCCTTTTGTTGAGCGATGCATTGCTCACCTTGGAGTATTCCTCTAGAGTGTGTTCCAGCTGTTGGGAATCTTCATTGTTTGCTATACCTGCTACGCAGTCATCTGCAAAGGCCAGTATCTTGACTGTTGGTTGTCCTTGTGCGGTTATCCCCATGAGATGTGAGTCAGTTACTCGGAGGAGTGGGTCAAAGCTGAAATTGTATAGCAGTGGGCTGAGGGGATCCCCTTGTTTGAGCCCTCTGTGTGGTTTAATCTTGTTTGTTAGGAATCCAGGGCTGCATACAGCCATGGTTGCAGATTCTGTTAGGAGCATCGCCCATTTTATGAATCTTGGTGGGAGTTTGAAGGCATGTAGACATTCTTTAGGTATGGCCAGCTAACACGGTCATACGCCTTTTCCTGATCTAAGAAGACCAGGGCACCAGTTGCTTTAGATTGGCAAATATTTGCAACAGGGTGAATGTTGTTCCATATTGAACGCCCTGGTATAAAACCAAACTGGCTGGGTGATAGGACGTCAGATGCAATTGCGCCTAATCTAGCTGCTAGAATTTTTGTTAGAATTTTTGTGTCAGTGTTGAAGAGAGTGCAATTGGGCGCCAGTTGGCCAGGTCCAACTTGTCACCCTTTTTATACAAGGTTATAACGTAGGATTCATGGCCTCCTGTTAATAGGCGTGTTTTCAACAAATTCTGGTTCATTGACGCCAATAGGAGGGGGCGATTTGTTGAAAATATTTTTTGTAAAATTCGTAGGGTATCCCATCAGGCCCTGGGCATTTCCTACGTGGTGCACCGCGAATTGTTTCCTAAAGCTCCTCCCAAGTGATAAGGGATAGTATATTGTAATTTGGTGGTGTACTTTGTATCTTGGCAGTTTGAATAAATTCTTTAATTTTTTGTGGATCTGTTGGCATATCGCGATATAATTTGGTGTAATAGCGGTGTACTTCCGCCTTGACCTCCTCAGGGTCAGTTGCCACAGTGCCGTTGGTCTTGTGGACCTGTGTGCACATGGGCTGGTTTCTGCGGGAGTGGAATTGGTGGAAAAAGTATGTTGAACAGGTTTCGCCTTGCTTTATGAACTTACCTTTGTTCAATACTTTGATTCTGTGTTGGTGTTCAAAGATGAAATGTTAAGTTGGGCTGAAATTTCTGCCCATTTGCATCCCCAATTAGGGCTATAGCCAGATCTCGGAGTATTTATTTCCAGGTGGTCTAGTTCTGCCAAGGTACGCTTGATTGTGGCTGTGTCCGCGGTGTACTTGCGTGATGCAATATGTCAGGTTTTGTTGATTAAATTTTTTTTGAAATTTTCCCATGTTCCGATGGGATCTGAAGTGAATGAGGCTGTGAATTCTGGGTTTGTAGCCTTGTTTTCAACCCAGTCAAATATCTCAGGCAATCTTATATTTTCTGGGTGAAGCTTTCTCCAAGGCGACACCTGTGTGTGGGATTGGGTTGGCGCTAACTGCACCGTAACTAATTGATGATCAGAAAAATTGATCTTTTTTGTTGTAAATTTAGAGATTCTTGAGTGGTGGGATTGTGGGATGAGGATGTGGTCAATATGACTCATTGATATGAGCAGTCCCTCATGTATGTTGGGTCTTGTCATATGGGGAAGGATTGGTGAATTGGGAGGAAGAGCATCCTGTAAGCCAAGAGATACCTTCATTGTGCGATATTCAATGTGTCCAGGTGGGTATCCCCTGGGATTAGGCCATCAATCTGTATTGGGGTTATCCCAGCATTTGAATCGTCTAACATGATGATATCTGGTGGGAGGGTGAGGGTAGAAATTTTTCAAAATTTTTTTCTCTTGGTTGCAGTGCACGGTGTGTAGATACATGCTAACAAGATTATTTCATCTTGGAATGTGATTGTTGCTACCAGGACTCGACCATGCAAGTGTGATGATAATTTGTAATTTTAAATTTTTTGTTGTTTTGGACTATCACCCCATAGTGAGATGTCCATACTGATTGTGATGGTGCGACCCTGGTTGACCAGGATTCTTCTTCCCCTTATAGGCAGTGGGTTTCTCGGATGGCCAAGATGTCTACAAGAGGTTTTCGCAGAAATGCCAGCTTTTTGGCTTGGGACATATGAGCCCTGGCTCCCCCAATATTTAACGTCCCTATTGACACTGAGGTGCCCGTGGCGCCTCAGGAGCGATTGGGAGGACCCTCTGGTCCTATCCCACTGCAGCTCATTTTGGCCATGCTCCATGTCTGTACTCCAACTCTTTCACTGTCATTGTTGGTTCCCTTGATCTGACCCAATGATTCAAGGGAATTGTGGTTTTTTGCATTTGCATCAACTTTTCCTGAACAGGTCTCATGTTGATTTGATGCGGGTTGTTGATTGGATTTTATATTTTTGAGGTTCAACTTTGTTGCATTGTGCACCACATTTTCACCCAAATTGCGGTTGCATTGTTCCTCAGTATGTGCATGAATGATGACCCTTTGTGGCTCAGTCTGGTTACTGTGAAAATTTTTGACCTGGGCATATTGTTCTGATTGGTTGGTTCAGTGAATATCTGAAATATCCTCCTGAATTTGTCCGTGGTTAATGGCGGATTCTGCATGTGCCGCTGCTTCAGCTGCTGCTCTCTTGTGGGCTTTTTGTGCTGCTTTACGCTGTTTACTTGTAACTGGGTCCACAATGGAGTATAGTCCATCTTCACTCCAGCGGAATGGGTGGTGGCCATCAGTCATTTTGGCGAAGTTTTCATTATCTTCATCCATAGCTTCTTCACAAAAATCATTTTCCATTAAGCCCTCTTTTACAGGGCATGCATGTTCCTTGTGGCCCAGTGAGCCACAGTGGTTGCAAATGGGTGGTGCACGTTCTGGTGTAACTCAGAATGCAGCTAACTGGCCCCCATCTGCAAAGTGAAATTCTGCTGCACGGGGAATTGTGGATAAATCCTCTTCCACTTCTGGGAAGGGGTTGATTACAGCAATAGCTTTGCCCATGCACAGGTCGGGCATTAAGTGAAATTGCTGTAATTCAAGTTGTTGGATTTCTCCGTAGGCCACAAGACCTTTGCGGAGCTCCTCCTCAATTACCTTATGAGGAAGGTTGGTGGGGAGCGAATCAAAGGAGATGAACAAAGTTTTTGCTTTGTTCCATCTGGTGCACGTGGTGCGCACAATTTTTGCCCTCAGGGAGGGCAATTTCCACGCAGATTTTTGCTGCGGCATCAGCTTCATTGGCTGTTTCAAAACCAATATAGATCCAGCCACATCCCATGTTGTTGGTGGCTACATACACCGCGTGAGGGAAAAGTGAGGGCTGTGCCTCACATGTTTTCTCCCACAGGGTTGGTGACTCATCCCCAAGGATGAGTCTGATCCCATGTTCCACCTTTGACAAAGGTTGGTTGAATTGAATGTACATGCATTGTGCGTGCTTTACAGTAAATACCATAAACCCAGATGGTGTCTGAGTTTGCAATTTCTTTGCAGATTGGGTTCCTGGTCCCCCTCCAGGGCGTTTCTTGCCCTTAGTTGCACCGTTAAGCGCACTGCTTGCTGCAATGCTCGCCCATGTTGTATTATTTTTGTTATTAAAGTCGCCCATCTTTCCTGTGTGTGATTATCCAAATTTGCTGTTTGAATCAAATTGTAGTAACTAAAGTGATTGTTACAAGAAAGAAAAGCTTATCATTAATATATTCTATATATAATATTTACTTACCTTTCATAATTTAAAAAATAAAAACAGCATAAGATGGTTCTAATATTTTAAGTATTTCTGAAAAGTTTGGCTATTTTTATATTTGTTTATGAGATACTATATATAATAATATATACAATAATTTTATTTTTATGTAGAAATAGTAAGGCTTCAAAAACATTATATAGAGATAGTGATTTTTTAAAAGAAAAAATTGGGAAAAAAAACTTTATAAATTGCACTAAGATTATTTTTTAAAAACTGGCTTTATTTTTTGGGGAAAAATAACTGCCTTCAAAAGAATTTTGGGGAAAAAACTGCCTTAATTTTTTTTGGAAAAAGAACCTCCTCTAAAAAAGGCGTTAAAAAGTATAATATATCACAAAATAATAAATACTAAAATAAAACCCTTTTTGAAGTCAGCACCATATTTTAAACTGACTTATAATAGCTTTTTTATTATATTTACTCAGCTCTATACATTCCATGTTGCTTATAGTTTACACTTGGACCCAATCCAATATAAGCTTTAATTTGTAATTGTAAGCAAAATTCTATAAGTCAGGTTTAAAGATGGCGCTGACTTCAAAGGGTTTTATTGAGTATACATAATTTCATAATTATTTCATACTTTTTAGTGACTTTTTTAGAGAAGGTTCTTTTTTCAAAAAAATAAAAAAAATGGGTTTTTGAAGCGTCTGGTGGTTTTAAGTTGATTAATAAGATTGATGGTTTCAGTAAGCAATTAGTGATTGGTTGATTTAATTAGTTAATTGGTTTTGGTAAGTAGTTGATGGTTTTCTTTTTGTTTTGATAAGTTTGGTTTGGTTTTACCAAGCAGTTGGTGATTGGATAATCTGGTAAATGATAGTTTTAGCTAAGCGGTTTAGTAGTTTATCTATGATATAAAAAATTAATAAAATATTTAATTCATCTTTTGTTTATTAGACCTGAACAATGCCAGGTAATACCTTTATCTATCTATAATATACAATAAAAAACAGATATAAAACTAAAATCAATGATGAACATGCAATAACTTAGTCTTATCTATATCAAATAAAAGTCTAACTGGATATAGTAACTCATCATCAAAAGCAAGAAGCATGATCTACTTATGTTCAGTATCAATTTAACCCTGGTAAGGCTATGCTAAGGGTAGGAGAAATGTAAATTATGGGAATGGCATATTGCTTAGTTTATGGAGTGGCTTAGTTTTACTTAAAAACTTAAGGTCTAACCCCAGTTTAACCTAACCCTCTCAAGAAATTAATTTATATAGGTCAAATTGAGAACCTGATCTTTTTCAAAGTTAGTTAATAAAACACTCAATTTGAATCATTATATATCAAACCTGAGTAATGCCATGTAACACCATTATATAAAATCTAAAATAAAGATTTAAATCATCTGGTAAGCTATAAACATCAGCTAAGGTGGGGTAAAAATGGTGTAATAGGGTTGAAACCTGTCCTGGCTAGTATGAACATAAATTTCTCCATTTCCTCTTAAAAGTAATTGAGGTGGGGCAACCTTAGGACAAATATACCATACTGAGATTTCTTTATATCCAGTACAGGTTTTGAACATGAGTTGAACAAAACCTGGACTAGAGTGGAAGCAGGAATTACCCTGAAAGGCTAACCACCCTTTCCTCCAACTCCTCTTATCATTGTTTAATTAAAGATATGGAGTTAAGGAAAATTTGGGTGGTTGTCATGTGGGGTGGTTCCTGCTACTGCTGAATCTTATTTATTTTTTAAAAAAGTAAGCTATAAACATCATTTTGAAGCATGTGTATTCTTCTAGTAATCTATATAAATTTAGCCCCTCAATAGAGTTTTACACCCCTTATGATTTTTAGTTTACAAACCTTTCATTCAGATTCATAAACCTTAGTGGATCTTTGGGTGACCCTATTTCCAACCATCTTTACCTACAAGCCAACTGGTAAAGTACCAAATATAATCAACTTTATATATTTTATTTAACCGAGGTAAGCTGACCTGGGGACAAACATTACCAAATATATGTGAAACTAAGAGAATAACTAACAAATATAAAAATTGGGCACCCCAGGGTACTCAAGTTACCCCTGTTGCCAGCGGGACTGCCAGGTATGGGGGGTTGGTGCGCTACTCTGAGGGGGTTTCCTCTGCTATGGAGCAGGTGTGAGGGAAAGGATCTGTGTGGAGGAACCAGAGTGGGAACCATGATTCTATGAGCGCTTTTTGTCTTGGTCTCATATATCCATAGAGCCAGGCTTGGAAGTGCTCTAGTAAGTGGACATGGAATCTGTTAATAATCCATGAATGTTTGGGACTGTGCCCTTGAACGCATCTAATGCAATTGTGTGTATTGTCCACATTGCAATTGGTATCATTAGGGAGTGGAGGGTAGATGGGATTGGTGACTCAATCTGGAGCGTGAAAATACTCTTTGATATCAAGAATTCCTGTTTGTTTTGAATCTTGAGCAGGCGTGCAACTTCCTGCCATATAGCTTTGGTAATCAACTTTATATAGAAATAAGCATTATATCATAAATCTAAGGTTTAAATCTATCATCTGGGGTTTTACTTAGACTTACACTTTGACTTTCCCTACTTTTAGAATAAAATTATAATTCTGGGGGTTAGGTTTAACATTTTATTAGTTAAACACTATCACTCCCTGTTTAATCTTATATTGGTGGCTAAGATCCATAGTTCCAAATCTTACCTCTTAAAATATCCTAACCCAATTTACCTGAAAGATCTAAGTTTTTAAAAATCTAATGGTAGTGAAAACTACCGTCTTGATCACCTAAGTTTAAATAAAACCACTTTTTGATTTTAATCATATCCATTACACCTAAATAGGTTGACCAAAATATTATAAATAAACCCATAATTTCTATCCCAACTTTACAAAATGGTGAAATAACTTAACTTTCCAACCTTTTCATAAAATAAAACCTCTTTGATAAAGTTAAACCGTTCAAACAAAAAATTTGGGAAAAAATAACCTCCTTAAAATAAGACACTAAAAAGTATAAAATAATTGATTCTTTATAAATACTCAATAAAGTCCCTTTTGTTGTTGGCGCCATATTTTAAACTGCCTTGTAAATAGCCATTTATAATATATATACTCACCACTGTATATTATAGTTGCTTTTAGTTAACACTTGGACCTAATAAATTATAAGCTTTATTTGATTTGTGAGCAAAATTCAATGCATCAAGTTGGAGTACAGTGCTGACATAAAAAGGGTTTTATTGAGCATTCATAATTTTAATTATTTGATACTTTTTAGTGCCCTTTTTGAAGGAGGTTCTTTTTTCTTATTTTTTTTGAAGGCAGTTCTTTTTTACTCAAAAAAACTTTAGTGCATGTTTAAAAGTGCTTCTTGTTCCCAATTTTATTTTCTAAAAATCATTATCTCCATTATCATTTTTGAACCCTTACACTTCTATATAAAAATAAAAAATTATTGTATACATTATATATAGTATCTTATAAACAAGTATAAAAATAATTCATTTTATTAAATCAGGCTGATTTTATTAGTCAGTCTATGTAGGAATTTACTGATTTTCATCTGCATTAATATTTTATTAATTAGTTAATTTTATTGGTCAAATTATGCTAAATGTATTGCTTGCCATCTAAAATAATTTATTTTTAATAAATTAGTTGATTTTTAATAGTCAAATTATGCAAAAATGATAGCCATCTGTACTGATATAAGCTCTTCACACTATAATTCCATTCTTGCCTGAATTCTGAACATACCCCCCAGCCATAGACATATATCATGTCAAAATTTGATTTAAATTTATTGCTTCACCAATTCCAGAATTAAGTTTATCCTGCAATGAACTAATCCTACAATTGAAATTTGTCACTTCCAGTCCATTTTATTATACATCAAATACTATTCAGATACCTGTTCAATACTTACAAAAGTAAAATGGGACATAAGTTGGATCATTTACTTTTTTGAAAAAGAAGATCATCCAAATTGGCCAAGTAGTTTCAGAGTTATGCGCAAAAACATATTAAAATAAAAATATATAGTTCAAATTAAGAACCCCTCCTTTTTCAAAAGTCGTCTAAAAACAAAAAAGATATAACTTTTACCTTATGGTAAAATCTAAAGAGCATGAATATGTCTTAGCTGGGTATATAATATTTTTAGTGTAACATTTTATCTACTGTAATGCTGTTATATCATAATTGTGTTAATCATTTTAATTATTTAAAATAGACAATGAGATATTTAGGTTTGATACTTCACCTAGTTTTCTCATATGTTGATGCATCCAGATGCTAAAATAAATAACAGGATGAAGACAATGGGAAAAGTAGTAAGTTCCATTGAGGAAGGAATGAACCCCGCACCCCTGACTATCTCATCAATTGCATATACTGGAGCAAAAGGTGTCACAGAGTACAAGGTTATGGTGTCAACCCCTCCCAACATGGAACTAGTATACCTCTCAGGGTCTGATTCTACCCCCTCCCAGAGAGATGAAGAAGCCATAATGGCTCAGTTTAGACCAGTCTCATTTTGTGGAAACATCCCATCTCTTGATATTTTAAATGATCCTTTGGGAAAGGTTGTGGTTCTCATAAACCCTGAAGCCCTAGCTATCAATTCCTATCACCTCACTTGTCAATAAGGTGGAAGAGAAGCGTTGCGTTGAACAGTTGATGAGGTATTCTAGATGCGTGGCCCTTATTTGACCCTGATGATCCTGAGTCTGCACCTTTGTCTTATGCTAGGGCAGCAGCCATTCCCACTCAGTTTGTCAACAGAGGAGCTAAGCACCACAAACACTGAGTTAAGAGGACTGATCAACCCTTTGTTCCCTTAATGAGTTAATAAAGTTGACTGTGGTTACTTTTTTTCCCATTCATAATTAGTAGGGCAACTTAAGGTAACCAAAACTGCCTTGATGGACACTGGAGCTACAGGAAAATTCAATGATATTAAGGTTGTGCAAGTTTTGGATCTTGCAGTCACCTCAGGTCTTCAGTCTTGTGGCCATCTTGAGTCCCTATGCTCACACCCCCTCTTTGTAAACCCCTGAAATTTGTGCCCCTTAAGTATGAATTTGTAGCCTATTTTGAAGAGATACCAGAGTTGCTTTACCTAGTGATTTTGGGAATAGAATGGTGGCGCTGCCAAACAATGAATATTGACTTGGAGCGGAATATTCTAGCTTTCTTCCTATAATACTCACTCAGGTAAAATCCCCCTTCTTCCCACCTTGGCTACAGGCAACGCGGTACAGCAACTGTGGAGTACTTATCTGCAGATATTGTGCCTGAGATGCCTACTTTGCTTCTTAGTCTCTCTACATTCAGTTCAGCTTTTGATATGGAAGGGGCCAATAAACTTTCTAGCACTCATATTTTGACCTGTGTTTTCAGTTAACCGTGGACCTGCTCAAAATCATCTGTATCTTATACCCCTACACGGCTACAGAAGCCCAGGCGTTAAAAACGTGGATTGATGACATGGTGACAAAGTAATGGATGGTCAATAAAACTCTCCTGTAATCTCTTCTGTAATCTTTTCCCATAAGCCAGATGGTACTTTTAGACTATGTGTGGATTATAAACACTTGAATAATGTGACTGTTCCTGATTTCTACCCTTTGCCCTTGGAGGCAGCGATTTCTTGAGCAATTTATAAATCAAAGGTGTTATACAAACTTGATCTGTTGAATGCTTTCATCAGGTGTGGGTCAAATATGGCCAGGAGTGGCTGACTGCAATTTGCACCTGATATGATATTTACCAGTTTAAAGTTATGCCTTTTGTTTAAAAATGCCCAGCAATTTTCTAGCGGTGAATAGATGGCTTGGAGGATCACATATTCTTCTGCACAATTGCTTATGTGGATGACATCTTAACCACTCACCCAATGCTTAACAACACAGCAAGGATTTGGTATCAGTGATTGCAGCCCTCCATAAAGCTGATCTTCTTGTTAAGACATCCAAATGCGATTTATTCAAGGTGAAGTCCAATTTCTATAAAACCTAATCTTAAAAGATGTTTATGCCATCGCACTTTCTAAGCTGGACGCCATTTGTTCATGGCCTACCTAAGTGACACAGAAACAGCTGAGGAGCTTTTAGGAACTTTTACAATTCTTAAAAAGTTCTCACCAGCCATATCAGAGCTGGCCTCACTTCTTCACCCCCTCATAGATAAGAACGCCCATTTTTTTGGACTTCAAAATGCCAGCAGGCATTTGAGGCAATAAAGATTTTTTACTACTACCCCCATTTTTCATCATGCTGATAAAGATAAGCATTTATTATGTTGTGTGACGCCTCTGTCACTGCAGTTTAGGGTGTACTTCTACAGAAACATGTGGGTTGAACACCCTGTGGCTTACTTCTCAAGGAAGTCCAGTGCCACTGAGTGGTCATGGCCATTTATGATAAAGAGTTGACGGCGGTCTTCTGGTCCCTGATGCATTGGCGGTACCTGTTATATGGGGCCAAGCATACAGTGGCTGTGCGCACAGACTACAATTCAATCACTATATCAAAAACCTCAGAAGCTGGATCACAGACATACCAGAACTCATCATGACCTTTTGAACTCTGATTTCAGATATGAGTTTTTAAAGCGGCTACCCATACTTTACCTGATATCTTGAGCCGCGAACCTCTAATGGTCCCTACTGCAGATACAAACTCATAATTAGTCACAATGATTCCCCCTTAACAGGTCATTGCTTCGCCACCTCCATCCATTGCAGTAATTAAATTCCCACACCAAAAACTAATAATAAATCCAAACCAAACCTAAGAATAAAACAAAATCCAAAGCCAAATCCCTTAGGTCCACATCCCCTAGTACCCCTGATACTCTTTTGGAGCTGGTAGCATGTTGGGATTTTTGCCTATATTCCCACCCTGCTAGATTACCTGGTATCACTAGGGGAAAAATTCCCTAAAGTGAAGTGAATTGGAAATTGGTTGACCCAAATTTTGGAAGAACTACGTTCAGGGGATTTTAGGATATTTGTCTGGTCATATTCATTGGGGATTGATCAAAATGAATACCTAATATCTCATCGGGTGGAGCAGCTGATGAAATAAGGGCATCTGATAGTAATTAACTATCAGGTGTACTGATTGGGATTGGTCAGGTTCCATCACCAACTGATTGGGAATGTTTAATGAGTTGCAAGGCGAGTGATGCCACCTGCAACTAGTGAATTGATTGGTTGGTGAAGTGACCTGCCATAATAGGTAAAAAGTCACATTATCTAAGCAGGTCACTAGCCAATTATTGTTGATTCACTTGGATTGAGAGGAAAACGTTAGGGACACGTTTCCAACTCTTTCCGTTTGAGGTCTCGAGGACGTTTAATGTCAGAATCCTAGTCAGGATGGGAAAGACCATCGCTGCTGAGATGAGGAAGGGTGATTCAATGGCAACAGCTGCCGTTTCATTGAAGAGGTGTCAACCGAGGGTTAGACAGCTGAATCCCCTATAAAATCCCTAGGATTCACTCTAATAAAATAGACATTAATTTAGTAAAAAACACATAGACATTACTATTTTTAAAATAATTATTCTTTTTATTGTAGATTTGGTAATAGTTAGACTATCAGCATCTAGCGTG